>VWZO01007545.1:361328-401843 GCA_013396975.1 Bucco capensis | reverse complement strand
CGCCCGCGGCCCGCGCCCCCCCCCCCAGCCAGTGCCGCAGTGAGGAGAGCCAGAGCCGGCGGCAGCGGCGGGCTCGGGGGCGCGGCGGCGCCGAACGCGCACAGCGAAGCCGAGCTTCGGTACATTCAGCTGCGGTGGAGAGACGCCTGACGCCCACCCGCCGCCATGGTGAGGACCCTCCCTCGCTTTCCCCGCTCCCGCCCCGCCGGAATATTCCAGACCGGGCCAGGCCCTGGGGCCCATTGCCTCGCCCCCCACCGCCGAGGCCTGGCTTGGCCTGGCCTGGCCCTGCTGCCGCTCCGCCTCGCTGCTGCCCTGCCTCTGACCCGTCTCCTCCACCTCCCGCCCCCGAGCCGTCCACGTCCTCCTGCGGACGAGCGCCTCGCTGGGCTTTCCCCTCCCTCTGGGCTGCCGCTGTAGTCGTTCAGCGCCTCTCCCCGGGGGTAGGCGCGTCCCCCCGCTTCCCCTCCGCCGCCCACGGCCTGCACTTCGCCCCCGTGCGCCCCGCTGCTTCCCCGCCTACTCTCTCTTTGGTGCCTTCCCCCCAACCGCGGCAGCGCTCCGAGGGCTCGGCCCTTCCTTTGCCCAGCCGAGGCTCTCTGGGACCCCATCACCTCACCCCCGCGCTCTCTCTCTGCCCCCGCCTCCTCGGTCCGGGGGTTCCCGTTCCTCGGCCCGCGCTTCATCTGCCTTCCAGATGGATCAGCTGCACCCTAAGGAAGCCCGGCATTTTGGGAGCGATGCCTTGTGGGGGTTGTGTAGCAATCCCAGAGGGGTTCCCCTCCCCGCCCGCGGTGCAGCAGCGTTTTTCTGTTCCATGTGCAGACCGGAAAGCTATAATGCACGTAGCCCATGGCAGGGAGACAGGCTAGAGAATGTATACTTTAGTTGCTCTGCGTTTGGAAAGTTGACCCTTCAAATAGGAGAGGCACGTGGGGTTTGAGCCTCTGGGAAGAAGGTATGCGGTATGTCCAGGTGTGTGTGTATTTGGGCTGCTGTGTTTATTATATCCTGACCATTTGCATTTCCCTTTGACTGCTGTAAAATTAACCCAGAGATACAGTATGGAGTCCTGTAGTATTTTACGTCGACACTAGGGGTGTCTCCTGCTTTTCACCGCTGCCAAAAAATCAACGCCCTGTTTTAATAAACATTTATTTTAGCCTAAATTATCCAGTACCCTAGTTGCAGGAAGAGTCTGGCAATATTTTGGTTTTCCAGCTGGAGGAATAGAAGTGTTCTAAACTTTTTCATTCTTAACCCGTTAAGAGCAAGGCCAGCTGTTTATCATATTTCACACCAGACCTCAGAGAGCCAAAAATGGGTTTCCTTTTGTTTGTAAGGAGGAGATTGCAGTCTTTCTTTTAGAAAAATAAAGTTGTAGCAGAAGCTGATGCACTCAAACTGTCTGTGTGTACACTTTAATGTCTCCTAAATGTGTGTTTGGAGAAATATTTTGAAACATATAAAGATTGGGTTTCAGTTTGAGACTCAACCAGTGTGTTTACTGAATGCCTTCATGCAGTCTTGCAGTGCATTAGGACTGTGAGAAAAGGCTCATATTTTGGAAAGGTATTAATGAAGCCAAGACTTAACAAGAAAAATGTTGTGATCTGAAACTATGGCGTGCTTGCAGTACTGCTAATTGCTGTGGATATATAGATGAAGAGTGATCATATTCCACATAACTGAGATCACAGTTTGGTCTTCTGTGGAAATTCTGTTCTCAAAACTTGCTTGAAGAGATATGCTAACAATGCATAAAAGGAAAGAAAGTGTTACTTAACCATGATGTCTGTGTGTGCTAGTGACCTGTGATGAACCTAACTTCCATGGTATGATTAACTTCATTTTTTCCTCCATTCAGTTATAACTAAAGCTGTCCTGGCATTTCCTGATGCTATAATCAGATTGATTATTACTTTGTGATTTCTGGAAGGATATTTGTATATGATCAATTGCAATGTGTAAATGCAGCTGTTGGGAAAAGAGGTATGCTGGATATTTTCTCTACCAAGCAAGGTATTCATTTGCTCACATAAGCTGTACCAGTACCAGGAGAGTTCTCACTATAGCTGCTTCTTTTAACATCTTGTAGTCTGAAAACCAGGTTAAAGCCAAACAGCTGATAAACGTTAGCCAAAACCATTTTAATTAAGTTGCCATTCTTTTTACTGACTTCATGCTATGGATGTTTTAAGAGAGTTCACTTTTAATGAAAAAGTAGAGTAGACCTTGTTTCCACCTTTGTTAGAATATTCCTTCTATTAAAGAAGAGGAGAATTCTTTTATTGATAGTTTGGAGAAATGTTTCTTTTGTATTCTTCCAGGACCAGAGAGCTGCCATAGTGAAGAGGTGAGCATATTGTTGTGTTCATAGTAGGTAGCTGAAGATAAAACACCTAGTGAGCTGAATAATGTAGTTCTGCATGTTTTGGTGTAGGCAGGTCTAAAATAACCTCTTGGGCAGAGTAGAAGCTGGTGAGTCTATGACATAATGCCAGCAGTAATGTTGATGGGCTATTTCTGTCAGAGTTGACTTAGCAAGTTTTTCCGATGAGTAGTGTTTTCTAGGGAAAGGTAACTAGCACAGATAGATGCTATGAAACAAAGCCTGGGTTTGGAGAGAGACATTCTCTTTGCTTGGGATGCTCTGATTCATATCCAGCTCTTGAGCATTCCAGTTGTAGGACAGAAGACACAGAATTCCATGGGAGTCACCCAGAAGATCTGCATAGTCAGTTCAGCTTTGTAACAGGCGGCACGAACTGAGAGGCATTTATAGTCCCTCTTATGTCCTACAGCCTACTGGTGGTCTTCTGCCACAGGTGGAATAAATGGTCTGGGATTCAAACTGTGAAGTGCATGTGTAGATCTTTAGCAGTATTTGGTTAGGCTTATTTAAGTAATTTTGTTCAATAAACCAGTTTATTTTGGAAGTAGTGTTCAGAGGTATAGTTCAGACTCCAGTTTGAATATGCAGGTTTACTTTGGTCAACAGAGGAGGAATCGTCCTCTTGATGAAGGAGGAAAGAAACTTAAGTAACCTTTTTCACTATTTCTGTTGCAGAGTTCTGTCTTTATACTACTAATTTAGCAATAGGGAGGAATGGGAATTGAGTAGTTCAAGGGAAAATGGTTTGTGGTGGGCATGCTTCAAGAACTTCAGAATATTCATATTCTAGGGCGTCTGACTTAGCACTAAAAGGGAAGCTTTGAGGGAGTGAGATTAATAACATCTAAATTGGGGCTCTAATTGGGGTTATCTTCTGTTGATTGGTGCCAGAAAAGGAAGCTTCACTAATTCTGATAGTTCTGGGGGAACAAATGAAGCAGAAATGCATATTTTAGTGCCAAACCATTTCCTGGTGTACTTCTATCCCCTCATTCCCCTCATTTTTGTATGTCAGAAATACATGCAAAAAGTTAAGGTGTAGTGAGGCTACTGTAAGAAAATGATTTACAAGTTTTGAGTCACCTGAAGAAATTTCTCTAGCAATGAAGATCTTACAGCATTCTTGTAGCTGAGTGTTGAATCTGTGCTTCCCTAGCAGTGTTGCAGAAGGAATAGCTTTTTGAATTGCAGGCATGCTTCATAGTATTCTCCTACTGTAATTCAATAAATTACACTTTTACCAGATTTTTCAACTTCGCTTTTGTTTCCCTGCTGGTAAAAAATTCTTTTGCTTTCCCTTCCGTTTTTTTACTGCATGAGATTTGTTACAGAAAATAGTACCCTTTCCTAAAATGTTGTAAGTCTGAATGGTAGTTGAGCATGAAACTGTTAAGGCTTTGGTTTAGTTATATGAAGTGGTGACCAAAAACTGTTCCTAGGAAAAACTTTTTTGTAATTTGAGCTAATATATGACTTACTGAAAGCAATTTGCTCCTGGTTTCTTTGCCCCTCTTCTTTCCTCCCAAGCCTGTTTTCCCTGCTCTGGGTAGTGTCATTTGGGAATTTATGATCTAGAGAAAAATTCTCCTGCATGGTGCTGTGTTGATTAGCCACTTCATTTAGTGACATATTTCCTTATTATCCATCCTTTGCTCCTTCTGGCCTGTGTGTTTTTGTCCTAAGCTTGTTTATTGCTGTGTGCTCCCTACAGAAAGACCGCAGGGGCAAAGGGGGCTGGCTGTTCCCATCCTTCCTACATGATAGTTCTTTGCCACAATCATCAGCAGAAAATGGGAAGGTGCTGCTGTGTGATGTCCTTGTCATGCTCTAACTCCTCTGCTTCTGGAGGAGCAAGCACTGCAAGGATGGGGGAGTAAAGATTGAAGTGATGGGGAAGGAATGATGACAGCCATGGATATAAATCAGAAAAGTGGAAAGTGCTTATGTTTAAAAGTTACACAGTTGGAACCTTCTGAGCAGGATATTGTAAGAAAATAAGTATCTTCTTTCACTTGCATGCCCCTGTTAATTAAAACTGGGGGGGGGGGAAGTTGAAATTCCTGGAAAATACAAGAATTTTGTTGGCTGACTTGATGATATAAAATTACTTAAACATGTTCTTTCTTTCACAAAGACACAGAGCTTATCTTGCTGTGCTCTTGTGAAGCTCTTGTAAAGGAGTCTAAATGAAATTAACTGCTATGAATGTTGTGGTCTTGGGGCTGGTGAATTATTGGAGTTAGAGTTGCAGCCACTAGAAAGCATGCTGTGCACTGGCCACACTTGAGGCATCTCATTGTGTGCAGAGGTTGGAAGCTTGCTCATACACTACCTTCTTTCAGCATCTTTGTAGCATTGTATTAGCCATTCAAAGTGACCTGGAAATGGGCCTTTCATATCCCATAAAAGCAGTTCAGTTTCTGAGATGTCAGTGGCCTAAAGTAATCCTGACAGCAGTGGTTAGGGAAAATATCTGCTACAAAGATTGCCTTCATGTGCTGAATGAAGTGGGACAGGCTTGGATATTGACCAACATCTTTTAATCTGGAGTGGATGGGTGGTTCAGTAGACCAGTTGAAGTATTTTGACAGTATTTTCACTGTTACTCCCCTGGGTCAGTGATTAGAGAGCTTAAATGACTTGATATTCCTAATTCTCTAGTGAATGAAGCACAGGACTAGAACCAATATATTCTGCTTGATGTATGCTACAGCTGGATTATTTTGGCCACCAAAATGTGAAATACTGTATTTCCTTAGTAATACTGACCACTAAGCAGTGTGCTCTAGGGGACCCTGCTGGAGCAGAGAGGTGGGACTAGATGACCTCTGGTGGTCCCTTGCAACCTTAACCATGCTGGGATTCTGGATGTGTCTAGGGATCTTTCAAGTGACACATGTAGCTTGAAGATTTTAGTTTGGTATCTCTACTTGATTAGGCCTTTTCCCCAGACAGAAAGACCTTTAAAGTGTTGTGTATATTGCTTTTAGATTGTACCTAGCACAGCCACCAGCGCTTTAACTGCGTGGAAAAACTGTGTGGATGGTACAAAGCAGCCTGGAGACTGTAGCTGACTTGGTTGTAACTTTGCCAGTTGGTTGGCCCTGCTATTTATGTTCCATTCCACAATTACTTCCACAATTTAGCCACATAAATAATAATCCTTAACTGCATTAAAGAAATCTCTGTAACCCTTTAAATGCTGGATTAAGGGATAGCATTGCTCATGAACAACCAACTTGGCTTTTGAGCTGTGAACAGGTTGTGCTAGTTAATACTCAGGTGAGTATTTGTGCAGTCTATGTTGGATATTTTTGAGCAGACTTAAGGCAAAAAACCAGAATTCCCCTAGTAAGCTGATGCAATGCCTGTTTTAAAAAGCTTATGCAGTCAGCTTGAAGTCCACAGACATTGATTTTCTAAGTTAGGTAAAGTAGGGGTTAAAAAATACAGTATAACATTTGTTAAATAACTTCAGTCATGATTTGGGAGGAGCAGGAGAGGGAGGGATGGGGAAAGAAATGGGAAGCTCAGAAGTGAAGACCAGGGTTAATATGTTTCTGGGAAGAAACCCAGCTACTGCAAAAGTGGATTCAGCTGTGATTTTCACACAAATATAATCTTAGGATCATGTTTACATGCTGTGGAACTTACTTTCTTCCTCCAGTATATTAGTGGCAAATATGGAGTATTTTTACCCAGCTGGCAACTTTGGGAAGGAATACCTCAGCTACAGTACTTCTCTCTTTTTCTACCACTTCTCCATTGTCACCCTGTCACTAGCTACCTTGTGTACATTGACCAGATGTTTTGGGGTTTTTGCAATAGATATTAAAAGACAAAGTAAGTGTTGGGTCACTGTTGACTGTGTTGATTGTGAACAGCATCTCTGTAGCTGAAAAGTCACTTGAATCCTCTCTGCTCAATAATACTGGGGCTAGCAGAGAGGACTTTAAAAGGAGGTTTTAAATAAACTCCATGAATTAGACTTCTGGCTTGAGCTTATGAAGGAGAACTTCTCATGTGCTTGATAGGCATGATGTCTGAAGAGCTTTTTCAGTGTGGTGTATGTAATGATATTCCTCTGGGGAAGTTTAATTTAGTATTGAGCCATTGCTTAGCAGGCTTAGCACCCTGGTATCTGAGCAGTCATGGGTCACTTTTACTGGTGACACTGAAGGAACTTCACAGATTTCTCAGATCAAAGCTTGATTGCATGTTGATCTGCCAGCAAGGCCAGGAAAAATAATAAATAGGAGAACTTCTAAACAGCAATAACAGAAAATGCCATATGAATAACTAGACTTGGTTTTTATATTTGACAGCACTTGAATGGTTGTTGTTCGTGGGGATAGCTAGTAAAATAATCTGTTCTGTGCTTATTCATAAACTTTTTCAGGGATTGTTATAAAAATGGTGTTAGTTTTCCTGGAATGTTTGATTCAAAACACTAAGTTTGTTTACTTTAGTAGTAAGATTAAAGGTTTTGCATTGGGTACTGCTGGTGTTAGTGCATTGAAAAATCAGATTAGTGGCAACTGCAGCTTATAAAATATGAAAAGTTAGTAAGTTTGTCTTGTAGTTTTCAATGCTAGAGTTCAGTTCTGAAAAACTGTTTTTTTAGAAGACTTGAAAAAGTGAGCAGTGAGCTAGAAAGTGGCCAAATTCCCCTTCTTGGTGGCTAACTGAAGTGATGTGAGTAAAAGGGACTGAAGTTGAGGTGAAGTACAAGATGGTGGTTTAAGATCTAGGCATGAGATAGTAGTACTGTAATGGTCTATGGGAGGTGGCAGAGCAGCTGAAGAGTCCAGAGAACTTGGGAACATTTGGTTTGAGAGGAAGAGAGCAGGTGGGTTTTAGTTTTACCTTGGCTGCTTTCTCAGAGGAGATATTTAGCAACATAAATGTTTTGTGAAGTCTACTTGACTTATTTTGGGACCTGTGGACCCTATCAGTAGCAGTAATTTTTCTGATACTGCTTGGTATGAACTTTTATGCTCTTTTGTGCACATTTACAGCTTTTTAGGACAGCTGTTTTTAACTGTATTGCCAGTTGCGGTAATTAATAAGCTTTGCTTTCTGACTGGATGAAGGAATCTTTTCTTTAGCAAGTGCTGTGAATCTTTACCAGAATTAATGCCAACATCTAAGTAAATAAGATTTGGGATAACTCTTCAAACATTTGACATGGGATTGTTTATACTGAAACTGGGTTGGAATTGTAATTGAATCTGTTGAGTACTCTTTTATTAGCATGTAGCAAAAGTGCTAGATGTCTCTGTTCCATACTGAATGTTAAATATTTGCATTCCTGTGTGTAAATATAAGAAACAAGTCAGTTCCTGCCCTGAAGAACTTAACCTAAACTATTGAGTGTTACTTCATATAACTGACTCCTGAATGGACATCATCTCAGTGTTATGGTTAAAAAAAAGTGTTTTCCTCGTGACACAGGTCATACAAAGAAAACTCTCCTCACATGCTGGAATATTCCATAGCAGCAGAATCTTGAAAGCAGTGGGGTATTTTTCTGTATTTTACTATGTTTCCTTTTGTTTTATTAGAAGTGTCTGATAATTGGGAGACTTCAGAAATGTGTGCTGCATCTTTTTCAGCAAATAAATTTCTAATCTGGAAATTCTAAGTGAAATGGGAACTGGTGAACACCCAGAAGACCTGTGTAATGTTTTGTAAAACATTTGCTATTTTAATGACAATGGTTTTGATCTCCCTCTATTGGATCACAGTGTTAGCAGGACCTGTTTTCAAACCCTATGACTCAACTTATTCTTTACTGAATTCTTAATGAGTCCTTGACTGGCATAAACTGAACCAGAGCTTATTAAAATGTCTCAGTTGAATAGCTGACAGCTGCAAGTTCTGATGGAGTTCTTTTCCAAAAGAAAATGGAACTAAGCATTACTATTAGTGTGAACTGTTAGAGATGGTTAAGAATACTGGAATACACTCTGTTTTGCAGATTCTGTAGCTGTGCAACAATTCCCCTTCAGCATAGTCTGCTTCTTCCTTTGGTTTGCACATCTTCCTCAGTTCTGCATCTTTGCCTCCTTGATTGTTTCCTGTTCTTAGCAGTTTGTGAAATCAAATCCCATTTTGGAACTGCCTTTTCTGTTTTCAGAGACATGTCCTTTACACATTCTTTGTGATGTTCTTCAGCCTCTTTTATGATAGATCCTGAATGACATTTTGTCTGTATTACTTGATCTCTCTTGACTGTACTATTCCCATTTTCTCTCTTCTTGCTGAGCAGCCATAAGATGCTTATCTCCCTTCTGCCAAACTCAGATTTTCCTTTTCACACATACTAAAGCAGGCTTAAAAAACTGTGCAGAGAAAAGAAAGCCTGCCTTTTATAGCCCTCAATCCAGGGGCAAGAGTGCTTGACTGGAAGTATTACAGAGAATATACCTGATTTGACTGTTTCTCCTCATTTTTGAGGGATGTATTGAACTGGCAAGTAACTTGGCACAGTTTTTACTGGGATTATTTTAGAGAGCTGTTTGCTGAAGGTCCCCAATTCTTCTTGGTTTTATAGTACCTGCAAGTGCTGAGTATTAACTTGGTGTCATATAAAGCAGTCTCATGAGAGTCTATCTGTATCTAGCAAATCTGCTTCAGGTCAAGTTAATATCTTCTTGTAAAGTGACTGTGCTGTTCCTATTTCTATGTAGGTCAGCCAGTGATTAATTCTCAGTTTTGCTGGACCACTGTTTTATTGCTTTGTGTTGGAGTGAAAGTTTTGAACATTGCCTTCTGGGAAGGTGCTTGGGACAAAACTTTTATTTCCAAATGGTTGCAGAGAAAGGGGGAAGCTGAAAAAGCTTTAACTGCTTAGTAACTGTTCTACCTGTAAAACAGGTGTTTGACTTTCTTCATTTGGCAGACTCAAATCATCAGTGTCCTAAAGAAAAAGAGCAACATGATAGGTTTGGGGTTTTGGTTTCCCTTTAGAATCCCATTAAGTATCAGTTGATGTAATTTCTAATGTTGACTCTGATAATCCCCTGACACCTTAGTCACTTGTTTTAATCTTCAGTCATGGTTTATGCTTTCTGCCATTCTGTTTATTATAAGCTTTGGCACTCTATATTTACAAAGAAAATTGCCTTCTTTGAAATGCTCTCTAAAACTCTTCAACTCCTCTCTTGTTACGCATAAAGATTTGTGTGTGTTTGTTTTCTGCCATTGATATTTGCCTTGCAGTCTTCTGTGTGTCTTCTACCTTGTTGTGTGCTTGGATTACACATTTTGTGGTTGGGCAGCATGATCTTGTTTTCCCCTTCACTACCACAATCTTTATCGATGTAACAGCACAGTCACGGGGTGCATTGATTGGGAAACTTCATTGCAGTTATCTTTAAAGTTGAGAAAGAAAGCTGCTCTGTGGCTTCTTTAGGTTTTGATGTATGCTAACATAAAGGGAACAAATAAATTAGTATCTTGCAAGTTTGTTGTGACTCCTGCAGAACCAATGAAGGACCAACCTGTCTTACCCTGAAGGCTTCTTCATGGGAGCTCTTATTTGCGTCAGAGCTTACTTTGATTTAGTGGTGGCAGAACTTTCTTGTTCCCCTAATAAAGGTTGAGTTGCTTTAGAATCTTTCTGGGAAACTCCTTTCCTTGGCTTCTGGAGAGTTCATGATTCATTTCTGCACGTAAAATGACAGGGTTCTGAGAATTTTGGAGAGTGATCCAAGCTCTAGAAGTGCCAGCTCTGTAGTGATTGCGTAAGCAGACTGGATTGTTGCCTCTAGAGTAGGAGCTGGGGACTGCCAGAAGTGGAGTTATCTAATACCACACAGGGAATTGTACCTTAGCTCATAAAGTTAACACTTTTGGTCCTGGGACTGTTTTTCTCTCAAGTTTGATTTACAGATTGTGGTGCTTAGGCAAATTTGTGCAGTCAGAGCTCTTATTTGGTGTGAGAGTTCTTTTCATGCATACAAGGTTTTGGGTTTCTCCCTGAAATAACAAGATTTTTCTGATTTTCTAAATGTGGCATAATCTTTGCTTTTTGAAAACTGTACTTTCTAACACTGGTAATTATCTACCTGACATATTGCCAACTGTCAGGGATATCATAAAAGAGAACTTTAATATTCACACATACTACAGATGCAACAATTAAGTTCAATCAATCTAGTAATCCCTTAGAATATTGTCCACCTCGAACACATGTAAGACAATTTGTGGGCACAGGCACATCTAAGGAATGATCTTACCAATGTATGCTCTGACTTGATGGCTCCTTTTCTCCTTCAAATTCAGGAAAAGGCCTTTGCAGGAAAAGTTTTCCATCTTTGACCATGCTTTCTTCCTAAGCAGTTCTACAGACTGTGTTCTGTGCTTTCTATACTGGGTCCTTAGGTCTCATTCTGTCTTGGGTGACAATGCTTTGGAGACCCCTTTGGTTTCTCTGCAGATGAGTAAGTAGTGTTGTGTGTCTGTCTGTGATTAATGTGCCTTCAGGATCATGCAAGTGCACCTGTAACTTGAGTTCAGGTAGGAAAAGCTGTTATGTGTATGTATATGAATATAAATCATATAATCTCTGCTCTGAGTGGACAGACATTACAAATTGCTCTTCAGTCCTGAACACTTGAAACTCAAAACATTAACACTTAAAATAAGAGTGCTATCCTGTTTGAATAGATGCACTTTTTAATTCTGTATTTCCTTTAATATTCATAAAGCCAAAGGACATCTTAAAGATTTAAGCTGAATTCTCTTCTATTACACTCTAGATTCCTTTAGTTTTCCTGTCTGGTAGAAGCTTTGGCAGCAGTAGCTATCTCTAATTTCAGGTTCACTTCTTGCTTCCTTGGTTTAGGGCTTCCCTGTGGTATCCTGGAATAGCTACTTGAGTGTGATTGCCTTAAGCCATTAATATCTCATATTGGAGGAGACCCGTGGCCAGTGGAGGATTTAAATGAAGCACAGCAGAAGTGACTGGCCAACTGCCAGCCAGAGGGCAAGTGGCTTCCCTTCAGATGACTGACAGAGCTTGACCAGAGCCATGACTGGATTACATGGTGACTAAGGAGTAAACTGCAGGCTTTTCCCAAGGCTTTTGTACAGTCTTCCTTGTCTCCTGTATCCTGAGATATGCTAGAACCTGATGTGCATCCAAGAGGGGAGAATCTAGTAAAGAAGCATCACTGTTTGGTCATGAACAAATGGAATAAATGTATCCCAAATAAGGGTTTTGTACTAAGACTTTCTTTTTGAAATGTGGAAAGGGAATTATAACACTTCCTCTGAATACTTGCAAAGAACAACAATGCCAGAATGCTGTTAACAGCTTTAACCTGACTTGATCTCTACTGTAATCCCAAATCCTGCAATCCCCTTTGCCTTGCTTCATTATCTCTGATGTCTGCCATTTAAATGCCTTGTTGAAGAATTAGGTATTAATCTTTTTTTTGAGTTCCTTCACTACTGAAGGTCACAGAGTGTTTCCTTTAGAGGTAGGAATAACAAATTTAGGCTTCCTTGGGGATAATACATGTAAAACTTGACGTTTTCTCCTTCCACAGGTAAGTTAAAACAAGCTGTGTGTGGGTGGGTTTTTCTGCCACCTGTGTCCTTTGATTACAAAATGCTTGTAGCCTTCCTTGATGTTTGCTGTTGATCAGCATTCAGGTGAGATACTGAGTTAGAATATTAACAGCTAAGACCTTTCCCTTGTACCTTTGTAGTTTCACCTTTAAGATCATAGATGAAAACTAAGCACTGATACAAGTTGGGTGGTTTATCAGAATTCTAGTAAACCTTTCCACGAGTGTAACAAAGTGTAAAAAAAAAAAGTTACCCTAGCTTCTAGGGATGATGATTACACTCATGAATAGGTGGAGAGGAGTTGGTGCTGCAGTCCCAGAACAGAGCCTGTAACCGAAGATGAAGGTGGAATGGAAGAGTATGTTGGCAGGCCTATGTTGTTAGTCTCAACAGTTAGGTGGAATTGTAACAGAGGTGCTGAGGAGTTGTGGAGAACTGAATATTTGCACCAAAGAGTTAACAAGGTGCCCAGATTTGACTGTCCAAATGAACTGGAAATGGTATTGGACTTCTAGACAGAGAAGATGATGGCTGTGAAATGTGTGGTGGATCTCTTCTACTGCTTTGGTTACAGAGGCAGAGCTGGGGTGGTGAAAACTGTAATTATGAAGATTTGATACATTATAGTCACCCTTGGATTCAGCGTGGAAGTTTTGCATCTTAACCTGCTGTCATGTTATCTTAGCTTCAGGATTAGAGGGACGGGGAATTAGGCTGCTCCTCAGAAAGGTGAATGGATTTGTCAGTGGCTGGGAACAATAATGTAGGATTGGGAAGTGTAATGTAGCACACTGCTTGAAGATACTTCATTTTGCATCTTTCTGAATGTGAGGGCAGTGTCAGGCATTTTAATCTATTTTCATTCTTTCTGTGGGTCATGATCTTGGAAACCAGGTTGAGAATTTAGGGTCAGCAATGAAAGTGTCCCTGCTCTAAAGTTGCTCCAGCTTCTGCATACCTTCTAATTTACTGCAGTCTAATTTCTTGGCTTCACTTAATTCTGCGTCACACTACCTGACTCAGCATCAGTGTGAACAGAACAACCTCAGAAGTACATTTATTCTTAGTATTTGAGCTGCTAATTTTCAGGAGCTGGTAATTGGAGTTGCACTGTCTGTGCCTGCAAAGCGAATACTTAGCTGTTGCTTTCCATAAAACAGTGTAAAAGTCACTGAGTTCTTTTAGATGTTAATTTCTAGCTTGCACTACTATCACCTCTTAAATTAACCCAGTCTGGTTTTTGGGCAGCTGTGTTGTGAGATCCCAATTTTAAGTAGACTTCTTTTAGTGGCTGCAGTGAAAAGCCTGAAAGGTGATATAATTACTCAGACACTAATGCCCAATTCCTTAGTGATCTTATCTATGACATCTGCTTCACAGGTTTCCTTTTTGTAGTGTACAAAAGAGATACTCCTCTTAAATATACTGGAAGATAACCTGTAGCATGTTTTTCTTGATTCACAGGCTCTTCTCAGGCTAAGACACAACTTCTCTGTATGGAATAGTTTTTGAGGAGGGTGTTGGAGTGGGTTTTGTCTTTTTTCTAAGCAGATCTAACAACCAAAAAAAGGCAATGTATATTCATTCTGTTTCTGAATGAGGTAGATGGTGTTTTTTCATGTTGTTTTTTTCCACTCAAACCTTACTCCTGGTAGTCTTGTTTGAAGCCACATTTTCTTGTGGTATCTGCTGAAGCTTCGGGCATGTCTCTTATCTGTGCTCTGCTAAACTCCTTGCAGGCTTGAATTGCTCCAGTAAATCACTTATGTACAAATCACAGGAGGTGAGGTCTGGCTTATTTTTGTGACCAACATTTAATTCAGAAATTCAAACCCTAGTGGCTTCAAGCTGAAACTTTCATACTGAAACTGCTGTGGATGTGTCTGTGTGGTGTGTTTAATGCCGAGTTTGTAGAGCCTTAATAACAAATACCATCCTTTTTAGCTTGCCAACTTGGCTGGTGTTTATTGATCAAGAATACAGAGCCAACCCATGGCAGCCAAAGCTCTAGTAACCTGTCAATCAATAGTCATTGAAAAACAACCAAACCAACAGCACCCAACAAACCAAACCCAGACTTCTCTTCACCAAGCTGGCAGTTCTTCGTTCTTTGTGAAAATGGCAGTGCGTGGAAAAGGAGCTCGAAGGAGGAGGAGGAAGAAGAATTCTCTGCAACAGGTAATTTCATTAATCACTAATTTTGGTGGTAGGGAGAAGGGTAAGAAAAGATAGAAAAGCATTTTGGTTAAGAAGGGTCTTTTGGGTAGGCTCTTACATGCTGACTGCCAGCTTCTTAACACTCACATTCTCTTCTAGTTGTAGTAGGGGATGGTGAAAAACAGCTTTTTGTGTAACCTGAGAATTGAGTTTATCTTGTTAATCCCTTGTTCTGACCCCCAGCTGACACGGTTGGTTAACTGTTTCACTAGCACACTGTAGTTTCCTTCTTGTGATAACAAGATATACAGTAATATACATTACTGATAAGATAATCAGTAATGTAGAAGGTGCTGCAGGAGCCTGTGTGCAGGCTGCTTTGTATGAACACTTTCAGCTAAGAATTTATAGGCTGTGTTGCTAATTGCAAATTTCCTTCTGCATTTTCTCTCTGCAGCTCTTCATGTCCTTCACTAAGAGGAGACCTGTCAAGATAATTGCACTCAACTGCCCTGCCTTGGATGAGCATGTCCAAAACTGCTCTTGAGGAAGGAGTGATTATTTGCAGTAACTGTCAAAGAAAGGGAAATCCAGAACCATGTTTTTATGGATAACCTACAGAAGAGACAGAGGCTAAAGTCCATGAATAGGTTGTCCTTAATTAGTAAAAAGGCACAGCTGTTGACAGGAGAAAAGGAGAATAATTAGGAAAGAATAAAATGGCAAAGGACATTTTTATTCTTAAAGGAACAAATGTCATAAACTCTCTCTGATAGGTTTTGACTTCTGTCTAGTAAAGAGATTCTACAGAATCAGAATTTGTGTAAATTTATTTGTATAAATCAATTTTCCTGCATCTGAGATGAAATGACATCCTGCTTGGAGAGTTTGCAGTGGTTGATGTCTTTAGAAATATCATTACCTTAAAGTTAAAATAAAGAACTACATGTCAAAGCAGTGTTATTTTGCTGAGTAAGGTTTATAATTGTGACATCTCCTGCAGTAACTATCAAATCTTCTGTTAGTGCATCCAAGCACAAAGTCATGTTTTCCAGCATTCTTTAGAGTGCTGCCTAGTCCTGGAATTAAACTTGACTAATTCTTTGCATTAAAAGTTGTACAGATGAAAATGTGTACCTGATTTTTTTCTTTTCCCAAAGGGCTCATTTGATACTTTATGAAGTTTAATAGAAATGCTTTCCTACTTGCTTTTTTTCATCTGACATTCATGTGGCTGTGTGGCTCTAGACCCTGCCTGCCTGCTCTTAAGCAGCAGGACAATAGTGAGCCTATTTAGCACCTCTGTTTCAGGGCTTGCACTATATCTCGGAGCCTGTGCACGTCCTGATTGTTCTGGGACAAATAGGTGACCTTTTTGTGCTGCTGCCCAGAATGTGATGCCAAGTGCCTGTCCCCAAGAGCACATCATCAATCTTCACCTCTGAGGGTCAGCTCTTTGGTGCAGAGGAACACCTTTGTGTTTGGCCAGCTCACAGCTGAGCAAACAGGAGTACTGACAGGAGTGCCTTGAACATTTATTTGTACCAAAAGAAACAAAAAAGATGAAAATCTGTCGAAAGCTCAGCAGACTCTTGGGTTCTCCTCTGAAGATGAACTCTCAGCACACCAGTAGCAGGTGACTACTTTCTTTAAATCCCTTTCTGAAGTACTGTGCAGAAAATACTGAGTATTTCTGTAATTTTGACATTGTCACTTACTAGATTTTTCTGATTTTTTGTAGATATCCAAGCTCCAGTCCTGGATAGGTAAGTATTCTTAGCACTTCTTAGCAGTAACTCTTTGAAAGGAAAACTAAGCTGAAGGTTTTATTAGGCTACTTGTAGATAAGTTTATTCTGGCTTAGCATGTGCATCTAGCTGCACAGTAAGACTCCTTACCAACATGACACTGACTCAGTTTCATCAACTGGACAAAGTTCTTCCCCTGTGCACTTTTCAGGAACATTTAATGTTCCTTTAGGCAGATTGATGCCAGTAGCCTGTACTAGAAATGAGCTTTCTCCCAGCATCTGAACAAGGCTGTAAGTGCCCAGGATGGCCTGCTAATGTGCTTAGGATTGTATATTTGTGTGTGCATGTGCACAAGTGCACTGGTTTTAATTCAACTTTCTCCTTTAATTTGCAGCCTTCCAGTCTGGTGTTTTTCTTGCCTCTTCATGACCTCGTGTCTTGAGCAGCCTAGCTGGATCCCCTGGTTCCTGTTTCTTGTTTCAAAATTCTGCTTTCCCCCATTTGAAATCCCCTCCACTTTTATGTTCAGAGGCACACAGTAGCCTTTTGCTACCTGGTTTGGTCTTTGCTGTTTCTCCTGAAACTCTCATTGGGTTCTGTTCAGGATTTTCCACATGGATTCCCTGCCACAGTGGAATAAGTTACTCTTGTAGAATTTCTCAGTCATGCTTTGAGGTTTTAGGGACCTGATGGTCCTTGTCTACATTTGTGCTGCTACTTTGTCTTGCTTCAAGTGAACACTGAGGAAGAGTAATACTGTTTTGCTATTCTACTTGTAAAGCAAATGACGATTGTGGGGGATAAGCAAAATAAACGTGTTTTGGAGATAAAGGCAAATACCCACCCCCCCAACACATCTCTTGGCTGTGTTTAGATTGATGAGGTGTTTGTTCTGCCCCTTTTTTGTCCTTTTTAGGCAATGCAGTTGTATGCTTTCAGGCTAAATGTAGTTCTCCCTTTTCCCCCCACTTCTGTCAAGTAATCTCTATTTCTGTTCAATTTTGCATCATTTTGAGGAGTCTTTCTGTGCAAGTGCTCAGCTATGGAATCCCTTATGCTCCACAATGTATGAGAATCACTGCTGAACAGAATGTGTCTTAGACTCAAATATGTGTTGTTTCTTGTGTAAAACACTCTTAAAATCATTCTTGGAAGATGCTTGCTTATGAATCTCTCCAGTTACCTAGTCATTCCTTTGATTCTGTAAAAACACTGAGCGTGTGTGTATTGTGATCTTCTCTGGCTCATAGAGAGGATTTGAGGGGGGGGAATACCAACTTTTAGTGTCTTTTGGCGTTGCAGATTTCAGTATATGAAAAGTCAAAGTGCCTGTACCCTCCAAGTTTTACCTTTTCCTATTGACTGTGGTCAAGGATTTGCTATCTTAGTTTAATTTGCTATTCAGCTCCAAAGCAGGAATGTGCTAACATGGTGCACTACAAACATATTGAAATGTAAAGCTGTTACCTCTGAGCTTCTGGTCCTGTAAATCACTTTGCATCTTTCTCCCTGGGTGAATCCTTTCTGGGGGGAGTGGAGAGGTGGCTCTGGGGAGAAAACACACTGGGTTTTTCTTGTTGCTAATTGAGGAAAGTTTGGCATGGTAATTCTTAAGGACATATCTTTCTATGTATACAAGAAAATGGGAAAGCAGATTCTGTGAAGTCTTGACATCAAATATCATTTTAACCTGGAAAGTAGCATTTGCACAATACAGAAGTGGTGAGTTTGATTTTTGGAGTTTTAGAATGTGGAATTGAAGTTCTAATCATTCTGTGGACTGCTGATATTTTCACGGGCATTCTCATCAGAGGAGACATCTCAATGGTTTTACATGTCTTTGTATGTTTTGCTAACATAGATGTGTCTAAATAAAACATTGTTGGGTTTAAAATAAATATATGTATTTAAATAACCATGTCCCTTGTATGACTCAAGGTCTTTACAGCGCTGAAACTTAAAATAGTTCCTCTAAGCTAACTTGGGAATAATTGCAATTGCTCTTTTTGTGTTTCAGGGAAACGAGGCAAGCTACCCTTTGGAAATGTGCTCACACTGTAAGTGCTTTCATTGCTACATTGCACTGTTAGAGAGGTTAATCTTTGCAGATCAATATGTACAGTGGTCATGTGTGATTTCACCACTTGAGAAGTTATGCAGGTCACAGAGTAACCCAAAGAGTTGAGTTAAAATGTCAAAGATGACCTTTGGGGAAAAAAACCCCAGCTTTTGGTGTTGTCAAATCTCAAATCAGTCCATCTTTAAACAAAAAATGCTCATAAAGAGTCCATTTTGCTATTAGAACACAAACCAAACTTCTGATAGTTCTGACACTGCAGAGAAAGAAAAGATTTCCTCTCTGTGTTGTGTGGTTCACCTGTATGTTGACAATATGATGGTGTAAATCTGAGGTTTTCACATGGTGAAAGCCTTTCCTGCCTTGATAGCCTCTCTGTAGAGAGAAAGGCAGCTGCTTCTTGGCCCAGCATCACTACATGCACTAGGGAAGATGCGATGGGGAAGCTTTCATGTCAGCCAAGCTAGCTCAAGTTATCTATAAGAAAATCTTATCATAGCAAAAAGCTGTGAAGGAAACAACATTTTATAGTAGAGAATAGTTTATCTTATTCTATTGTATCAACAATATTTGATCATTTGTTTTGGCGTTAGGTTAAGGAGGCTATAGTAGCTCTTTTGTAACTTGGGAAGTTGTAGTTGTCCCATCTGAAGCCATGCAAAGGATCAGGCCAGCTGCCTGTAAACATAGACAAGTGGCTGAGTGTGTGCTCAAGGGCGTCAGCCCTGTGCAATCTGATCCCCAAGACTGAAATGGCTCTCTTGGGTGCTCCTCTGAAACATTAGAGTCCTGACTCAGGCAAGGCTGCAGAGAGAGGTGAGAGCTTTTGCTGAAGGTCTGCTTGGTTTTCAGATCTCTGCAATCCATTCTTAGGGGGAAATCTCTTCTCCTTTTTAACCTGGAAACAGGTCACTTTCTAATACCTTAGCACTACTCCTGTTCAGGATACATGGAAAATAGGCTCTGTGACCCCACTCTGGTCTGGTTTTTCTTAACCTCCCCTGGAACAACTTGAAGCCATTTCCTCTAGTCCTATCACTAGGGAGAAGAGCCTAAGCCCCACCTCACTCCAACCTCCTTTCAGGGAGTTAAGTCACAAGGAAATTCAAATGAACGAGGAAATAAACATAAATAAGCCTGTGTTCTAAGAGTGAGTAATTTGGTTTGTAAGCTGAGGCAGCCATGCAGAGTTGGTGGGATCTTCTGATTCTGCAGAAGAGCATGGGCAGCTTCCTGTCAGCTGGGGAGCAGAGCACAAGAAAGGCTGCCATGAGTTTGAGGTTAGAAGGATGCTTCCTGTGGCCAGACCTTAAGGAAGCTCAGACCACTGTGATGAGTCACAGGCCAACTCTGCCTCCAACAAGGGAAACAAGGCTTGATCCTCCTTATTTTGCTCAGCTGTGTTACCACCCTGTTTACACCTGTGTGTGGACCTGGACCTTCTGTGGATTTCCTAGTGTTGTCATCTCTGTCCTGGTCTCCTGAGCTTAAATGTTGTAAAATTCTGTGTGCTGCTGCCCCCATCAGTCCTTGTGGCTGAGGAAGCTCCAGCTCTGGTGGGCCTGGTAATGTCCTGGTGGCTGGGCAGGGAGTGAGGGTAGATGGCACCTAGCATGTCAGAGACTGACTGACTCCATTGGCAGCTCGAAGACCCTGAGGAAAAAGGAAACCAAGGAGTTTCTATGGACAGCAGGAACACTTGGCAGATACCTTCAGTATGCTGCTGGGAAGAAGCATTTAGTGCTTGTGGAATGCAGGAGCAGCTATTTAGGCTAATTGCCAGCAGAGCTCTGCTTTGTCATTCTCTTGTAAGAGTCTTCTTGGAGTCTCATGATTCTGTTCTACATGTAGCTTTACCATATGGGGATCTGGCTCCTTTCACCAGGGGTTTCCCTGGAGCTCTGCTCTCAACACTGCATCCAGTGTCATCCTATTAAGGGTGCACCTTCAGTCATCTTCTTGGCTTGGGTGTAAACTGGTGGAAAAAAGCAAGTGTGGCTTTAAAATGCCAAATTGTATGCTGGAAACTGAGGAAACTACTTTAAGCCTCTGAAATGCTGTTTAGTCTTAGTTTTTATAGCCCTAGAGGTGGAATCAGGTCTGTCACTTGCTGGCACAGCAAAGGGAAGATCGTTCTGGGCTTCAGGACCCTTTTTTGCCCTCTGTTACCAAGACTAACTGCAGCGTGGCAGAATTTACTGTTCAGGCAAAACAAGTCTTGACAGAAAATCATCTTGTGCTTTTAGGCTTCTGATGTGCTCTCTCCCTTTCGTGCTGCACTGCTGCAGTTGTGCGTGTCTCTGGATTTGTGTCAGGTTTGGTCTTAGGCAGGGAGATCAAGAAATTTGAGTGGAAGTTTGTTCCTGCTTTGGTTGAGGGTTAGAGCCCTGAATCAGCAGTAACTTCCAAACAAAGCTCTGCATGTTAGCTGATCTTTCATACTGGAAGGACTAAGTGCTCTGTGATTTTTAGGCTGCACCTTTATCAAAGCCTAAGAAGGAATTAATTAGTGGATCTGTTACGTGCCTTGCAGAAGTTAAGAACCAGTATCTTTTACTGGCTGGAGCAAAAGCACTAAGTGGAGCTCAGGAGACTGTCCATGTTAGGAAAGAGTTGCTGCGGGGAGTTAGAAAGTGTCTGGTTCTGCAAGGTATGTTTGCTGTGGTGTGCTGGGTACTGGCCACTTTCTAGGGCGTCCCCAAAACTACCACAGTTCCTCCTTCATAGCCAAAGATGGTGAGCAATTGGTGAACTAACTTCAGTGTCATAATCAAGCTGCTGATGGAAATGTACAGGTTGTTACAGGGAAAACTTCTCAAGCTGTTCAGCAGTAAGAGTACAAGATTTTTAGTGACATTTATGGATTCACAGATTTAGTCTGTTTCTGGCAAAATCAGAGTTGGAGTGTACTAGGTATCTGCTTTAATTGGGATTCTCTTTAAGTTTGAAGAGTATAGATGAAGTTGTACTACTGCAGAACCTTAATTTCTGGTACCACTGGTGTGGTGTAAACATAATGCTAGTTCCTTCCAAGCAAACCTGGTCTCTTTAATTTCTCCAAACCTGCTAGGACTGACTAGCTGTCTGACTAAGAACTAGCTAAGCATCCTCAATCCCTAAACATGTTGTGTCAGCATCTGGCATTCAGGGAGTCCCAGGGCAGACTGTAGTATGGCTGGTGCAGGGAGGAAAAAAGGTAAGATCTCTTTAAAATAAAACAAAGGCTTGTGTTTGTCCTCAGAATTTGATGTTACCTTTGTAATCTTCCATAAGAGTATTTAAGAGTTGTAATAGTTAGAAGTTCTTGTAGGAAAGCAGTGAAGACAGAGGGTTTACTGAATCATTTCTAAGCTTGCTTCTGAGAATAGATGTGGTTTGTTTTTTTTCCTTGCAGTTGATGCTGATGAGATAAAACGACTAGGAAAGAGGTTTAAGAAGCTTGATTTGGACAACTCTGGTTCTTTGAGCGTGGAGGAGTTCATGTCTCTGCCTGAATTGCAACAGAACCCCTTAGTGCAGCGAGTAATAGATATATTTGACACGGATGGAAATGGAGAAGTGGACTTCAAAGGTAAGGCACAGTGCTCTGGGACAGCTGGGGGTGTTCCACTGGCATCCTGGAGCCTTGCAGTTCAGAGTTGGCTTCAGAAGGCTGAAGAAAACTTGTGAATAAAAACAAGCTTCTGATTCCTTGTGAAACTGAGTACTGGTAAAACGAGTTTCTCTGGTGCATTAGGGCAGTGCACTCCTTAAAAGAGCAAAGGTGTAGGAACAGCTTTCCAGGCTGCTCATGAAGTATCTCTTGAGGTACACTGAATCAGACTCTTTAATTGTGCTGTCATCTGAAGTATGTGCTTAGGCTGAAGAGAGTGAAAAAAGCAGGATGCATTGTGTAAGTGATGTGGCAAAGTGTTCCACATTTTTCTGTCTATCTCCTTTAGAGAATTCTTTTGATGATCTTAGGTAGGCAATTCAAATGAAAAAAAACCACCAAGTTTTGATTTAGTAAATGCCTCCAAACTTAGTATTCATGATTAAAAGGATCAGCAGGTTAAAAACCTTAGAATCTTATAATTGTTCTGGTTGGAAAAGCCCTCTGAGGTCACAGAGTCCAACCATTCACCCAACACTGCCGTGCTCACCACTAAACCATGGCCCCAAGTGCCACATCTCCATGTTCTCTGAACCCCTCCAGGGCTGGGGACTCCAGCAGGGCCCTGGGCAGCCTGGGCCAATGCCTAACTGCTCTGCTCTAATTCTTCTTAATAGTCAATCTGAATCTCCCCAGCACAAGTTGAGGCAATTTCCCCTTGTCTTATTACTTGTTGTTTGGGACAAGAGAACAACATCCACCTCACTGCATTTAAAGTATCAAAGTATGTAGACACTTCAGTGTCACAAGGTAGATTTTTAGGGTAATTTTAGATCCTTTTTTAGAGCTTCCACAAGTCTGTGAATGCTGATTTCCTTAGCTGATTTTCAAGTACACTGTTTTGTAACTGTTTTTCTTGTATTCTGTAGAGTTTATAGAAGGAGTCTCCCAGTTCAGTGTCAAAGGAGATAAGGAACAGAAGTTGAGGTGTAAGTATTTTGAGTTTCTTACAGTGAATGCAAAGCACAGGACTGTGTAGCTGAGTATCTGTGTTCCAGCCACACGAGTTACTGACTTGTTTATGTTTCACCTGTGCAGTTGCTTTCCGCATCTATGACATGGACAAAGATGGTTACATCTCAAATGGAGAGCTCTTCCAGGTGCTGAAGATGATGGTTGGGAACAATCTCAAAGACACTCAGTTACAGCAAATTGTAGATAAAACCATAATTAATGCAGATAAGGACGGTGATGGAAGAATATCCTTTGAAGAATTCTGTGCTGTAAGTAATCTGTAAAGATGACTTCAGTAAAGATAAGCTGTGAGGGGCTGGCTGCTTGTAGGAGGCTGGTCTGCCTTATTTCCAGCCATTAAATTTGATTTAAAAAGAAAGAGCACTTTCAGTTCCTTTAAATGTCTCTAGCTGTTTAATGGAATGCACTGAGAGAAAGGAATTAAAGCATGGTTGGGCAGGCATATGCAGTCTCCTGAGAGAAGAAAAATGCCTCAAACCACCTGAGAGCTGTGCAGGCAGAGTGTGAGACAGCAGAGCTCTTTCCCCCAGTGTGACTCTCAGGGGTGCTGGCTGGAAGGGAGAGGTGTGTTCCACAGAGGTGAACTTCAGGTTAATCTCCCAGCCTCTAAACTAGGTGTCTGCTCCAAATCACCCTTGAGAAAGGTTTATCTTTGCAGAGTGTGGAGAGAGCCTGGGGAGATTATCAGTGGCTGCAGGACAGAGGTTTTACCAAGGCCAAGCAGCAGGATTTGTGTCAGTTACAGGGAGAGTAACCCCTCCAGTGCTGCTCTTCAAATAGGACAGACAGCTGAAAGGTGCATTTGAACAGCTTCGGGTTTTACCCAGCAGAATGCTTGATTGCAGCACTAGAGACTCAGTTTGCACCTATGTCATGTATTTAAGGAGTTGACAGCAAGCGTTAGCTTCTTTGGAACCTGACCATTTGATAATGGCATCTTCTAATCACACTGTGTTCTTTGCATCTTGCTACCTTTCAGTTCTCATCTCTTTGTGACCACTTCTTTTTCTCCCAGGTTGTAGGAGGCCTAGATATCCACAAAAAGATGGTGGTAGACGTGTGACTGTGTAGGGCACCACCCAACACTTTTGCTTTCTTCTCCATCTCTGAAGACCTGCTCAAGACGTCCAGCAATGCTCTCTGTGTATTTCAATGGAAGTATTTTTCTCTGTGAAGCCACATTTTCCAACATGAGCCTCATGAAGCCAACTAAGTGTTATTGAACTTTGACTCTCTCAATAACTCAGTGTAGCACTTTAAAGTCTGAAGGACAGCAAAGATGGAAAGAGCATATCAGTGTGGTGGAGAAAGGGAAGGGGTTGGCTTTTTAATTTATTTTTCTTCATCTTTTATAACAAGGAAATATCTATCTATATATATATGTGTGTGTGTATTTATATATAGATATATATGTAGCTTTCTATATGTAGTAGCTAGGTGGGCTTTAATTTAATATACTTGATTCAGAAACAAAAACTAGAGTACAAAGTGCCAAGCAGAATATTAACAGTTCAATATATGGATATACAATCCTTACTTTTATTTCACACAGTTTTATATATATAGTAGAGGAATGTACAATTTTAACTGGGTGTTAGGTCAATTCTCTTCCTTTTCCTGTGACTGTTCAGATGTTTCTATATATTGACTGGCTGACAAAGCATTGCTTCTTATTAATTCACCTTAATTACATTTTTTTTTAAAACACAGGAGACTAAGTTTATTTATACCTGTTAATATATTACCAGGGACTGTGTCTCTTTGCTAAAGAACTTCGTGTAGCTCAAGTTAATAGGAGAATATAGTTTAATGCTACTGCCAAGAACTACCCCTCGTGTGCATATAGCAACTGCAGGATGCTTTGATGGCCACTAGGTTTGTCACCTAGCAATTGGGGGAGCAGTTAGAGCTGTCCTAAAGTGAAGGCAAATCTGCTCCTCTGGATCCATTTTCGGGAACAGCTGCTGAAGGTGTTAGACACATTCATGATCTCCTCCTGTGCTTTGCTTAATGAAATTAGGGTCAGTGCAACTGTGCAGGATTTCCCATCAACTTAGTTATTTTATACAGAACCTAGATTATAAAATCTCCTTGCCATTTGAATCCTGTTTTTTCAACCATGGTAGTTTCCCCTCTGCATTTAAAGAATACTACAGGTAGCATAAATAACTGGTAATATTTTATATATATATATATATATGTATATAGAATTCACACGGGGGAAATCTTGTTAACCTATGCCATAGAGGAGGAAAACTTCATGCTATCTAAATTGATACCTCTTGAGGTTCTCCAGCCCTTTGCCTGGAGAATTGAGTTCTTTTCTAGATTTGTCCATATCATTATTTGTACCAGATGGTAACTTGATTATTTGTGTGATATAAAAGTAGTGAGCCACATTTTACAACTGCTAGCATCCCTTCCCTTTTCTGCAATGGTACTATTGGCTGGAAGAAAAACATCTGCTAGGGCTTTTTTAGGACAGTCCATCTTTTCCTGTATAGTAGCTTTTCTATTCCAAGCAATGGTTTTCTAATGGGCAGTGTGGGAAGTGCAGGTTGTCTGAACCTCCTTCAGTCTAGCACCTGTCTGCCATAGCTGTTCCTTCAACTGAGTGCTGCACATCATGGGCTCTGTCTGCGGGTGAGAAACGGGGTGCTTGGTGTCCTTGCATGACCTGAAGTTTTGCATGTAGATGATTTGACATGTTCCTCTTGTTTACATCCTTTGCATCATTGAAAAGATAATGTTGCCAAACTTTTTGGTAAATGTTAATGTTCAAAACAAACAAAGAAATCTCCACTACATGTAACTTTTTTCTTCCTCTGGATCAGTACGTGGTTTATAATCCCAGCCAGTGGTTCTGTCTGTTCCAGTGTCAACTGCCATGTGCTCTGCTTCAAGGGGGAACTAGTCTTTTGTGAATTTTTTTGTACATAAGTATGTTAACAAACATTTTAGCAAATGCTTTGGGTTTCTCTTACTTGCTTGTGCATATCTTGGCTGGCATTATAGGAATTAGTGCTAATGTTATTTCCTTAGGGGGCTGGAAGGGGAGGGAGGAGGGTTTGGTGGTTTTGGTTTGTTTTTTTTAGGTTGTGTGGGGAAAACTGATTTCTGTTGAATGTTTAGTTTTTCCTCTGCATGCTACATCATATGTTGTGGGAACTATAAGAACCTTCATACTATATGAATACAAAATAAAATATTTGAACCTTGGCTGGGGTACTTCAGTGCTTACTTGGACCTTTCCTGTCTGACTGAAAGCAGCTCTGCACCCTGCTCTAAGGAAGAGAAAACTTGCTCTGCACAGGTTTTGTCCCTTCCTCAACCATTTATTGAAAGTCTGTACAGACCTCTAAACACTTCCAGGCATCATTTCAGTGCTTCCAGACCACTTAGGTATTTTTCTTCTTAAAGGCATATCTGGTTCTTTTTGCTAAATGTCCAAATTGGTTAAAATACCTTGTTTTAAATCCTACTTAGTTCAGAATGATTGCAGCAAGAAAACAAGCCCCTCTAACCTGATCTTGTAGGTGGAGAATGAAAGGCAGCTCCTTTCTGAAGGCAAGGCCTGAGACCTCTGCTGGTGAGCACAATCCCTGTAGCAGGTATGTCCCTCATAGAAGCAGCTCCTTGTGTGGTCCAGTTGTGTGCTGCTTTTGGCTGCTATCAATAGGCACCTGCTTCAGGATCAAGACTGCATTACTCTGCTGTGCTTTGCCTCACCCTCCCCTCTACCTTTCCAGCTAATTAAGATAAATAACAGAAGCAGTCAGTTTTCTATTTAGGGAACTCAGGTCTTAATTTTCTTAGCACTTGAAGGAATGGAGCTGGCTATAATAATAATAGTCCCCTATGATAAAGTGCTGCCCTGGAAACTCAGAGACTGACAGAAATGCTTAATCCATTTGCTAAGTGTACACTTCTGTGTTCTGGTCCAGGGGCAAGTACTCAACCTGGTGGCTCTTAGCTTCACTAGGCTCCCTTTAGAGAGAGCATTTCCAAGAGAGTAACACTGATACTGGTGCAGATTCTAGGGTTAAGTTCAAATATGCTGTTTACCTCTTTTGTCTTCTGACCATTTCCATGCGATAACTTTGTTCCAGCAGCAGCAGAGAGGTGTTGGGTAGCCTCTCCCTCAACTTCCCATTCCAGCTGACTCTTCCTTTTTCCAGGAAGATACTGATGTGTGGTTATGAACATGTAACTATGCTGATTCCTCTGGGCTCAAAGGCCTTCTGAAGTCTTCACAGCAGTCTCTAACACTTTGATGCTCAGGAAGTCAGTAATGAAGCACGGTTTTGTTTAAGTTTTAAGTAAAATCAGGTACTTGCACTTCTGCTATAGACAACTTAGAAGTAGAAGCAGCTCCTTGACAGCATTATTGAGTGTTCAACTCAGCATGTCTGCACATACAGTCCTGCTTTGCTTCTGGGCTTCCACATGAAGAAGACTGGAGTGCTGGTGTAGCTCCAGGCCTCTCCAGCCCAGTCCTTGGTGGTGCAGCCACACTGCAGCTCAGAACCTTTCAGCTGCTCTGCTGGCCACTGCTCGGATATTGCCATAAACTTTGGATGGAGGGCTTCCTGGGGAAGAAAGCACAAGTTCAGTCAGCAAACAGGATCAGCTATGTCACACAAACACAAGTTTTGCTCTCGTGGCTGTGGAGAAAGGGTGAGAAGGCTGCTCAAGGTCAGCCACCTGGACTATGGCTGCAAGTGCGGAGTGTGGCTTTCTACACAGTGTATTGCAAATAGCCCCTCAGGGGATGCTGCAGCTAAAGGATGAGACAGAACATCTTCCTTTTGCACCATGGAGAGGGTTTTGGAGCCAGAAACCAAGCCCTGGGCCCTCCCTGCTTTCCCAAAGGACAACAATGCAACTCCCAGCAAGCTACCTGCTCCAAGTGCAGCTGTGGCCACAGCAGGGAAGAAAGCAGATCTATGTATATGTGATGGAGAAGGTTAGGTAACAGGACTTACCTAAAATTAGATTGCAAATGGCTGTTCGTGCCATTTTAATGTTCTGGAAAGATCCCAAAATATGAATTTTCCTGTGAAAAGGAAAGTAGCATTAGTTACTAGAAAAAGCCTCTGGGATTTAGTAGAGTTGGAGGTTAAGAGCTGAATATGGAATTACTCATCAGTGTACACTTGTAAGTAAGAACACCACCTCAGAACCAGAAAGCCTACAACATCACCTCCTCAGTCCTTTTCCAAATGGATTTTACAAGTTGTAAAGTTAACAGTATAGCAGCTTTAGGAGGCAAATGTTGCAGGGTTGGTGGGTTTGATGTATGAAAGTAGGAATTCTAATGCTGTAGGGAATTACTCCTAGGTGTGCTGGTGGCACTGTCATCACTCTCCTACAAAAGGTCAAGAATACTCAAAGCAATCATTAAAAATAGCACTTGTAGAACAGTAGTAAGAGAAATTATTGAAGTGTTTCAGACAATTCCAGTTGTAGTGTGGGCATTGCCCTCTCCCTGGGAGGCAGGCAGGCAGTACTCACGTGTCAGCAAGAACGATTCGTGTCCTGGTGACGTTTTCTATAGTGAATTTCGTCTTTCCCCCTTTCCCTGCTATTCTTCCTATAGCTCTTGAGAGATGATCTCCTTTCAGAGGTTTAACTGAAACAAGAATGACATGCTCAGGATCACAGCAGCGATGTTTCTGTAATGCTCCCCTCGGTTCAAGGCACTGGAAGCTACTCATTCCAAGTAACAAGATTTGGGGAGTTCTGTTGTGACACCTTTGAAGAATGAGAAGCCTTTCAAGTTGCCTGTACCTAGACAATAGTTCTGCCTAATGGCATGAAGGTTCTGACCCCTGAGAATAACTGACACAAGTGGGGCAAAGAAACAAAGTCCTTGCAGGTGGTACAAGCAACTACTTGAATAGTGCTGCAGAAACCACTTACCATCTGTAACTTCAAATGACTCTAGGAAAAGGTCATCTAACCTGATGAGAGCAAGAGCATCCTAAAACAGGAAGAGATTTGTTATCAGTAGGAGTGTTACAGTACCACAGAGTTGAAAACTGCTGTTTTTTTAATAGCTAGAAACATGACACAATTAGTATTTCTCTACTTCACATACCAAAGTTTGATTGACTTTTTTCAATAGCAACATCAATTTTTATTTGCTCTGCATTTTGCAGAGTACCTCAGAGCCAGACTATTGCTTCATGTTTGCCTCTAACATACAGCTGGACAGGTTCTCCCTTTCACAATGTTAATGACATGCTGTTTGACAGTAACTCTTATCCTGCATTAGCTTCAGAAATCAGACTTCCAGCCACAATTTCAAACCAATTATTTCTAGAAAACCACCTAAGGATCTGTCGTCTTTACTGTAAATTCGGGCAGTCTCACACTCGAGCTGCTGGGAGACTCACCTCTACTTGAAAGCCGAGTATAAATGCTTTCACAAAATCAGCTGCTTTCGTTAGGGCACTGAGGTCCTTTGTCTCTTGACAAGTCTGCAAGACAAGAGGTAACGTTTGCAAATTCAGACTTTGCAAGTAGGATCAGGACTTGAAAGAGGTAAGCATAAAAAAAGACGTTACCTTGATTTCGACGTTCCTTGTTTTCAAATTAAACCTGATCTGTAGCTGCAAATGTTCCACGATGGGCGTGAAGATCTTCATCCAGTTCTCCTTGAGCGGGGTGTACCTGTTAGCCGGCACCGGAACCTTCCGAATCTCGCCTTTTCCAGGCTAGCGGGAGGGGGGGGACAGAGAGAGAAAGAGAGAGAAGGTGGTGAAGCAGAGGCCGAGAACAGGATTCCTGCTGTCTCCCCGCAGGCCCCGGACGCTCGGTGTTTCGGCACCCGGCAGCCCGCGTACCCCGAGCGCCTCTGCGGGCAGCGGTGGGAAGGCTGGCCTCTTGCTGGGCCGCGGCTCCGCCGTGTCCATGGCGCTCCCCGCCGCCGGCTCCCCCGCTGCCGCCGCCCGCCGCTTCCGCCGGCCGCGCCTGGATGAGACGCTAGTAAAAGCCCCCTCGCCATCCGCCGGCTCGGCCTCCATAGCTACACCCTGCAAGGGGCCTGAGCGCCAGCCCACGTGTGTCGCGCCGGAAGGGACCTGCTCGTCACTTCCGCCCCACCAGCCCGCTTCCGCCGGGGCAGGAGCGCGCCGGGATAGCCCAGCCAAGCCCGGCACAGGCATGTCGTCGTCAGGCTTGGAGCGGCCGCAGCTGGTGTCACATGTGCAGCAGTCGCTGAACTACACCCTGTTCGACTGCAAGTGGGTGCCGCGCAGCGCTCGCCTCCTCTGCCTGGGCAGCGCTGCCCGCGGCACCGGCGTCCTCCAGCTGTACGAGCTGCGCGGGGGGCGCCTGGCGCTGCTGCGGGAGGTGAGCCCCGCGGCGAGAAGCGGAGGGCAAACACCGGGACTAGCCTTACCCATCCCTTCTGCCCGGAGCGGCCAGTGCCGCTCGGGGAGAGCAGACACAAGCGCTTGTCCAGAGATACAGGGATAAACAACAAACAAACGAACAAACTTAGAAGGAAACAAGGATATTGGGGCGGGTTTGCCTGTTAAATCTGCTGATCTCGTGATTTGTGTCACTCCGTTTCCTCGCAGTGCTCCGAAGCCTGCACGCCTCAGCTGGTTGCCACGGAAACTAGCGATAGGACAAGAGGAAAGAGCCTCAAGTTGTGCCAGGGGAGGTTCAGATTGGATATTAGGAACAATATCTACTCCGAAAGGATTATCAAACCCTGGCCCAGGCTGCCCAGGGCAGTGGTGGAGTCCCCATCCCTGGAGAGCTTGAAAAGCCATGGAGATTTGTTGCTGAGAGACATGGCTTAGTGGTGGACTTAGCAGTCCTAGGTTAAGAGTTGGACTCGGTGATCTTTAAGGCCTCTGCCAACCTAAAGGATTCTATGATTTATGTTGCTTTTGCTGTTTGTTTGTTTTGTTTTTCAACTCAAACTGACCTTTGAAAGTGTGCTAATTTTCAGAGGTAACAGTGCCTCAGGTGCGTAAGGATCCACAGGTCCACATGCAAATCAACTTCCTCAGGTAATATAGTTCCTACAGGGAGAGGACACTAAGAATGCATAGACAGCACTGCTACAGGTTAAGGGGAATAATGACAGTTCTTCCTTTCCTGGCACACCGGCAGGGCTCTGGGAATCAGAATCATTTCTGTTGGAAAAGACCTCTAAGATCATCAAGTCCAACTGTCAGCCTATCACCATGTCTGCAGTTGTGTTGCTTTACTCCCTGTGCTGATACAGAATGTCTTCTTTCTTTTGTTGTTTTTAAAAGATTGAAAAGCCTAAACCTATAAAATGTGGAACTTTTGGTGCTACATCTCTGCAGCAAAGATACTTAGCTACAGGAGATTTTGGTGGAAACCTTAACATCTGGTAAGCATGCGTGTTCGCTCAGAGCCCTTTCATTTGAAGTTTTGTGTCAGTTGAACAGCTAGTTTGGTTTGTGGCTGCCTTTTTTGTGATGCTCTCAGTGCTGCCTGTGGTTGGGACCCAGTTGTGTAGGTAAATTGAGTATCAAATAAACTTCAGTCAGTCCAGAACTGAGCAAAAAACTTCTAGACCACTTTAAAGTAGTAGCCAAAGAAGGAACTGACCAAAGACTCGTGGCTCTTAATGGTGATACCATGTTTTGTCCCCACTGTTAATATGAGCTAATATAATTAGTGCTCCTCTCATTTTTCATATAAATCCTGAGTGCCAAGGAAAATGCCATATTATCTGTTCTTTTTCTTTCTTGCCTAGGAATTTAGAAGCTCCTGAAACACCAGTGTATTCTGTGAAAGGTCATAAGGAAATCATAAACAGTATAGATGGTGTAGGTGGCTTAGGAATTGGGGAAGGTGCACCAGAAATTGTGACTGGCAGTCGAGATGGTGAGTTAGTGACCTCTGCAAGTCTTTTCAGTTACCCTCAGAAAGCAGTCTGTGAGCTCTGATGGCAGGGGGCAGGCTGCCATCGGAACTAGTTACAAATCTCTTGCAACTAGTTCTTTGTCTGTTGTCTTCTCAGTCTTGCTTGGGACAAAGTTTCTCTCGTTCTTTTAGAAGCTATAGATAAGCAAAAGGTACTGTTGTCACTGAGCAAGGAATGAAAAGCAGAATAAATGCAAAATACCAGCTAGAGAAAATCTACCCTTGACAAATCCTTTTGCTTTATTTCTTGTTAATGGGTTTTTTTTCTGTCCACTAAATGCAGTATGGCTTTCTGGAGTTGAAAGAGATGCTCCTGTGTTTTGTTTGAATGGTCAGGCTGAAAAGCAAAGGCCTTCCTTGGGAAGACAACAGTGTATCTGCAATACAACATCCTTTCTCCTTCTTTCACAGGAACTGTGAAGGTGTGGGACCCAAGACAGAAAGATACTCCTGTTGCTAACATGGAACCTGTACAGGGGGAGAGCAAAAGAGACTGCTGGACAGTGGCATTTGGTAATTGATAACATTTCATGCTTGAGAGGCTGGTAAAGGAACTGCTGAACTGCTTTAGGTTCTGGAGCTGTGGTGCTGTCTGGGGAGCATGGTTTGCACAGCAGACGGAGAGAAGGGATGTATTTGTGTAAGTTTATAAGAGCAGCATATGCAGGACTTTGTGAGGCTAAGGAGGAAAAGAGTTCTGTTAGTGTTTTTAAAAGAATCAGAGTGCCAGTGTTGAAGCTGCATTTTTCTGTATCTGTCAAGTTTGTAAATCAGCTGGATTATTAAATCCTAATATCCCCAAAGTAGTATTTTTCTGGCATAAATGTAAGTTAACATTGCAGGCTTTGTAGGTGTGAAGTTTACAGACTAAAGAGGGTTTCTGTGTTGTAATTAATTCTTTCCTTTCAGGCAATGCTTACAACCAAGAGGAACGTGTTGTATGTGCCGGATATGACAATGGGGACATTAAACTGTTTGACCTAAAAACCATGTCACTACGATGGGAGACCAGCATTAAGAATGGGGTAGGGAGACCATAGAAATATTTTTCATTCCAGCGCCTATGCAGGATGGAAAAATTAAAAGGACTCTGAAATTTACTCAGGAGACATTTCTACTGAGATTGTACCAAAGAATCATTTCCTTTCAGGTCAGGAAATGGTACCCCTCAAATTCTTAGTCTGAATAGCATGGGGTATTTTTCAGTGGATTCATGTTTTCAGGTCAACTTAATTCCAAATTGATAGTGTTGTCCTTGTGAAAACAACTAATGATCGTTGTCTATTTACAAAAGAAAAAACTCCCTGTCTTTTTAGCAGTGGCTAAATTTGAAGGCTGAATACATTTCTTTTTCACATGTGCAGGTTTGCAGCGTGGAGTTTGACAGAAAAGATATCAATATGAACAAGCTTGTGGCCACATCACTTGAGGGAAAATTTCATGTTTTCGATATGAGAACTCAGCATCCAACCAAAGGTTTTGCTTCTGTTTCAGAGAAGGTATGGGGAGAGAGGATTTCTTAGTAAGGGACAAGCTTTTTGGAATACGTGCTATTTTCCATACCACCATTCAAAGCAAAATTGGAAGTACTTTGGGTAACACAAAAGTATTTACTTAATTAGGGTTTGTAGTAATCAAAATGTGGTGGAAAGGGAATTTCTCCTCTTTCATTTGCTGCATTTCCCCTTTTCCTTTTGGACATCTGCAGACAGATGTGCATTAGTCAGAGTACATGTGCTGGGGCTTTTCCCAAAGTGATTTCTGTTGTTATGTGATCTTTGCTGTGCCCTGGCACCGATTTAAATGTAAATTATAGATTGTTTGTTGTGTCTGCACAGTGTTGGTAGTATATGCCCAGTAATGATTTTAAGTGATGTCAGACTGCAGTAACCTTGTGGTGACTGTGCCTGGGAATCCTGTGGTCCTAGAGCAGTTCCAAAAGCCATGCTTACAGAGCCACATTACCTCTCTTTACCCTTGCTCCCACGGCCAGCCCCAAAGAAGTTGAAGTACTAGTGAGTTGTAGCCTTGACAGGGCTGCTGTGGAAGAACGGGTTATGTTGCAAGGCCAGAGGAAGGGAAGGTTCCTCAGAATGGATGTTCTGATGGGTTCTCTTCACACAAGTAATTGCTGTGATCTTTCTTGTGAAACTCCTCTCTGACTTCTATACAATAATAAAAACTATTATTATTATGTTTTAGGCACAAAAATCTACCATCTGGCAGGTTCGGCACCTGCCCCAGAACAGAGATATATTCATGACCAGTGGAGGAGCTGGGAGCCTTCACCTCTGGAAATAGTAAGTGATCACTCTCCAGCCTGCAGCAGGGGCAGTAAGAAACCAACCATTTAATGTTGTAAGGAAAAACCTTCCTGCAAATGAGGAGTGAATCTAAGGCTTCCAGCCTTAGAAAATCTAGTTAAAATTGTTGTTTACAAATGCAGTAGAAAGGGTGATTTCAGTGTAACTGAGCTAGAATCTTGAATGAATCCCTAAAAGAATGTGACAACAGTACAGTTGAATTTTGCCCTTGTCAGTTCTCTTAACATAATCAAGATAAAGGTGATAAAGGGAAGAAAATGGATTCTTAAAAATTCTCATATGGTAGCAGTTATGTCTGTGAAGAATATTGCAAGCCTGGGCTTCTAATGATTCTTATGTTTACATCTTAAAATACATTTAATCATCCCAAATGCAGCGAAATAGGTGCACTAAGTTTCAGAGATGAAATTTTCTTGCCTGTGGCAAAACCCAAACAGTTAAAAATGAAGGGCTGTAGGAGAGAGGTGCCAGGATTCAAAACTTCCTGCTCCATTCTTTTTCTTTCATTAAATACTTGAGTGTGCAGTGTGGATGTAGCTGGATGTGATTATTCATTATTTTCAAGACATTCCTTTGCCTTATCTCTGGAACAGAGGAAACCAAGCCTTCCTTGGACACTAGAGGATAATGATGTGTTTGTATCAGTAAATTCTAAGCACATGTTCTTGTTCTCCTTCTCTTCTTGCCAGCGAGTACCCAGCTCAGCGCTCCAAGAAGGATGCTGAAGGAGCTGAAATGGGGGTGGCAGGTTCTGTCAGTCTCTTGCAAAATGTGACTCTCTCAACACAGCCAATTTCTAGCCTGGACTGGAGCCCTGACAAGAAGGGACTGTGTGTTTGTGGTGCCTTTGACCAAACTGTGAGGGTGCTGATAGTTACAAAGCTTAACAAAGTCTGACAGGAAAAGGAGGATTTCTGGTGAGACAGCAGTATAGTTTGCAGCCCCTAAATATGGGGGGAAGAGCCCTCCTCTTTCTAATTTAATTTCTCCTTGATTAAAACTGGATTAAAGAAAGAGCAACCAGATCTTTCTGTTGAAAGTTCAGCTACATGCAGTTAGAGCTATTTGAGTGACTGTGCTGCAAAGACTTGAAGTTGCCTGGGCACAACACTTTTGCTTTCTAGAAATGTGAATTTATGTTTAAGATAAAACATGTGCCTTTGCTGGGGCAACCTGTACTTGTAGAAATCACCTCAGATTTTGTGTTCAGTTTAATCACAGTGCAAATCTCTTCCCACTTGTTAAATGGCTTGGCTTTTATGTATAGTACTGTTCATATGCATTCATGCAGTGGACAATACTATCTACTCCTTCATAGAAACTCTGTGTTACTGGATATATTAATTAGAGTGTTTGTTAAAGTGACTAGAAACCATAGTGAATGCTGAAATATTCAGGTTTAATAGAGTAAGCTTTTTATTGAAGATCATATTGAAACTAAATTATAGAGCAAAAGGCACTGGTTTATTATTTTAGTTTGGTTTTGTAAAAAGTTTTTAATGTTCTGTTGGTTTTTTTTATCTGTTTGCAACTCGGTAGTGTACAAATAAAATGAGATGGAATGTTGTCTTAATACAAACAAAATGAGTTATTCAAACATGTGTGTGCATAGGCAAGTGTCAGGTGAAAGTATTTCACTATTTCTGAAAGCAGATTGTGATGGGAAAACGTTGGCTTTGTCCAGGGTACCAGCAAAAAAGCCCCTGTGTGGCCATTTGCAAAGAAGCTCTATTTTCTCAGGCTTCAGAATGAGGAATTGGTATCTGGCAAATTCAGGTGAGTCACCTGTGTGGCATCAAGCCTAACCTCCCAGGAACTGCTCCCAGAGGAGAGAGAGAGAGAGAGATGCTAGGCCTTAGGTCTGTACTGGTCCTGCCACCAACTGGCGTCCAGGGAAGATGCAGGACGAAGAGTAAACAGCCAAATACTGACGTTTAAGACAGGGAGAGTGGCAAAGGGAGGAAGCAGTGTGGAAGCCAGAGGCTACTGAAAGTAGAAGGGTGAACCTACCCCTCATTGTATTTGTTGTTTTGAAAATGAAGGAATATCTTTCCCTCATAAGTATCTGGCTTCATGAAAATACATGCAAAAAGCTGAGAGATGTAGGGAAGCACAGATCAAGGGTGGTGGTGTCCTTGTTCCAGAAAGGTAAGTGGCTCTATCTGTGTACCTACAAAATGAAAGGTAGTTACTGGCTGCAGAGAAGAGCTGTTACCTGTGCCTGCTTCTCCCAGGCTGAACAAGAAACTGAGGCAGGCCAAAAGCTGCCTGTGGCAGCCTAGCCTGCTCTATTTATAGTCCTTCCCCCTCTTGCTGAAGACTGGCACCTTGCCTCTGCAGCCTGGAGGCTGGAGAACTAAAGCAAGTTTCTAAATAAAATAGTAATTCATCAGAGATGTATGCACAGAGCTGAATCCTTTCCCAAGCACTCTGGAAAACCCCTGCCTCTCCCAAGGCCAGGGAATGGAATGTGCTGCTGAGTTGTGATGGCTCTATCATGAGGCAAACCTCTGAGGTGCACAGCATGTACTGACATCTGGAAGTGCACATGCCTTTGTCGCTTCACAACCACTGCTGGTGCTCAGGACATCACAGAAACTGGTGCACAGAAGGAAAACAGGGAACTGCATGGGAAAAAGACATCTGTCCTCCAGTAATAGCTTCAGGTACAGCTTGCCAATACAGTTCATCTTCCCTAAATTATTGCCCTCAAATATATTTGATAGCAAATAGAGATTCTTTGGCTAAGCTGATTGATTTATAATTGACTAACTTGTAGCCTGCATATTCATCACTGTAATGAAGTTGTCTCACTGTAAATTTGATATTGACAAACTGCCAGAAAATATGTTGATTTACTACAGGGTTGTTTTTTTTCAATTATGAAGCCTGCATTTTCTTTCTCCTGATGCTGTTACTGGTGTATGTTCAGTAGTAGGCACTCTGAACAGAACTGCCCACTGCTCAAAGAATCTGTAGGTCATGGTCTATGTCTAGAGTGTATTTTTTGTGCATGTGAGGCATTTTGTAGCAGCACACACAAGTCCCAGTTCTTTGGGCAAAGGCAGGTGTTAACTGGGGCAGGAGCTGAGAGCAGACTCCTTCTGTGTGCAGTGTAAGGCATGGCTCTGGGAATGCCTGTGGCAGCACAGGTTCAGCAGAGCACATGGAATTTCTGTGTAACTGGGCCAGAGCTGTTTCATGCCTTGGTGATGAAACGTTTGTGTTTCATCAGTGTTGGTGATGGACATTTTCATTCCTTGCTGGCCTTTCTGGGAGGACCTTCTCACCAAATGTTACATCCTGACCTTCTTAAACATGGCAGTGAAGCTGTTTTTCTTCACTATGAAAAGCCCATCAGCAGCATAAATAAAACAAGCACAGGCAAGCTCTCCTAGGTTGCTTGGTATTCTAGGGTTATGAAACATTTAAGACATTCTCTGAAGCTAGAGGATGTGTGGGTTGCATAATAGCAGCAAGGCCTGCAGAACTGCACAGCAGTCAAGATCTGAGGGGACCTTTTTGTGTGGCAGTGATTCAGAAGTAGCAGCTCAGCCTGTTCACCAGATTGCATTGTATCAGTTGCCCACTGTTAGACTGTTACAGTTTTACTGTTGAAACTGCTTTTTCTTCAAGTAAATTACTGGTGAAGTCTCCAGGTCCCAGCTGCTTCCAGCTCCTTCACTAGGTGGAGGCTGCTGACATTAAAAGCTACCACTGGCAGTATTTGTGTTTCAGACAATATTTCAGTCAGCTGCATCCCATGCTAAACCTTTCCTTTTCTGAGTCATCAATCTTCCTACAGAGATGACAGAATCTCTCCTTCATGTTTCTTTCTGACTTAGCTCAACTTTGCAGCCTGTTCAGCAGATGTTTGGGACAGATCCTTTCTGCTGCTCTGCTGAAGTGTGCATTGGCATGGGCCTGTGGCATCTTCACATCTGGCAGTGTTTTCCCCTCCTGACATTCACATTCCCTTCCTCCCACATCCTGCCTTTGCCGAGTGTATGAGGAACATAAGAGCAACCACACTGGGTTAGCCCAAAGAGCCTTCCAGTCCTGTATCCTCCCTCTTATATTTTTATCTACATAAATATAAAAAACTCCTTTAAAATGACAACTGCGATTTGGGATTCTAACTTTAATTTACTCCTCAAGTTGTCCTAGGCTTCCTGCTAAAAGGAATAATAAGAATACATGGTTTTGTTGAATTTATGCACAGAAGCTAACAAGTGAGAGTGGTGGAATGCTAATGCATTTAGAAATAAACCTCAATTCCTAATACAGTTTGCTTCCACAATCTTAGTGAGAGAGACAGCTATAAAAAATTAGAGCTTTCCATACTAATTGGAAGAAATGCAATCTTAGAACAGCATCAGGACAAATACCCTACACATGGCAGATTGTGTTAATTTATTTTTACAGTTTCCATCTATAAATGCATATAACCTAATAGATCTATCTCCATTCAGCACATAAAGCTTTGTAGGTAGAGCAACCAGATATGGTACCCAGCACTTCACCACATCCTGTCATTTAATCTAGTTGGCATGAACACAAGCTCTTTTGATCTGTACTAACTAGCTTTATCTCAGTGTAGATCTCATCCTCCCTATCTGTTATGTTACAAAAAGCTTTAATCAGAGGGTTTGAGCTAGTCTTATTGAATTATATTCTTTTTCCTCCCTAAAACAAAGCTACATCAAGCTCAGTTTCCTCTTTTCCATGTACTTTTACATCTGTATTTTGATTAGCAGTCTGTATTTAGTAAGTTTAAAGCCAATCTAATTTAATTTAAGTGCAGGGGGGAAAAAAAAAGACATTTCCAGAGCATTTTAACTGAAAGGTGAGTCTAAGTTCACCTGGGCTTAGGCTGCCACATACACTGTCTCCAAGTCCAGCAAACTATATCACAACATGGAAAATTTTGGAGGTTCCACTTCTTTTTCATTGTCCTAAGTGTTACTGCTACATGTTTTTTTAGTTCCTGAAGATGTGGGACATGTCTCTCTGTGGGTTAGCTTCAAGACTCTATTCCCCTTCTCAGTTTATCTAGTGGCTGGGGATATCTTAGGCTTTCTTCCTGGTCTCACCACCTGTCTTGTAATAAATCACTCTATTAACTCTTTATTGCTGCCCTGCTCCCTGCATGTATCTGTAGCATACAGGCAGAGACAGGAGTTACCACGAACACGCCATGGAGCCAGGCAGCTGCCTGAAACTCTCTGGCAAATGTTTGTCTTCTGATATGCCATCATATGAAGCATCAGGTACTCACCCCTCTTTTCCTGAGTGCCACATGCATGTAGGCAGGCAGGTGCTGGCGAGCAGATGGATGGTCATGCTTCAGCTTACTCCTGCTACACCTCTTCTGGTAACTTGCCTGCCTGCCCAGAAAGCAGGTTGCAAATTCATTAGCTTCCACTGCAAAGCAACAGGCCCCACAAGCACAAAATGCCTATCCCAGAAATGCCAAATATGGCTAAGGCCCTTCAGACTCAAATGTACTACATGTACTAACATCTCCCAAACTGATAAACCTCTCAATCTGGGGAAAAAGAAGATGACAAGATGTGAACACAGAACTGCACAATCTGAGGATCTTTAGATACGCTTCCAGCTGAGAGTAGGGATACTCTCATTTGTAGTTCATACTGATTTAATTAGACATGGTATAGCACTTAGATGTAAACTAACTCGTTAACAGGAAGCTCACTTTTCAGTTTTACTGAATTTATTTCAGTTGTACTACAGGCGCAGAGGACTGCACTGAAGCTAGATAAGACCCCAAACTTCTAGTGCTGTTCCTCCTACACATGTACTCTTCCACTTTCCCCAACCTTGACATTGTCCATCTGCAGAATGGACCTGGTTTTCTCTTCCTCTAGAAACTCAGACAGTGAGTTAGCCAGCTCAGCACATTCCCTTCAGGCAACCAGCCATGACTTAATCAGCCACATACACTCCTCCGTAACCTATAGTTGAGAACTGGCCCCTTTTAACCACACTGAAGGATTCCAGTGATCCTATCTTAATCTGCCTTGGAGGGGATAGGCTGCTAGGCTGCTAGACATTAGTTACAGCAAGCTGCAGATATGATTGTGAACAGAAAGGGGGTGAAAGGGGTCTCTGGCTAGTAATGCCAATACTTCTGATGCGGATACTGAATTCTGTTTGACTATTTGTCAGAATGACCATCTGTGGATCTTATCTTTGGAAGCCATGGATGTGTTTGTACAATCTTCAAATCAGCGAGCTCTCGCAGGGGAAAAACATGAATCCGCTAAGTTTTAAACACAGATATATCCGCTGAAATCTTGCGGGGAAACATAGTGGAAGTTACAAATCAATAACGCTACTAGAAACCAACCAGGCCAAGTTGTTCGAACTCCAGTTTGCGCCTCCTTTTTTCCAGGCCGTAACTGGAAGCGTCTGGGAACAGCCGGAGACATTATAGATCTCCTGCGCCCAAACAAGCTAGCTGCCGAAAAGCATGTTTTCTGCCCTAAAAGAGATGCTCTTTCCTCCCGGACGGAAGCGGCCGCCACCACCCTCCCTAGCACGTGACCGGTAACCAGCCACGCTAGGGGCGGAACAGACACCGTGATCTGCCGGGACGCGGCGGCCCCCCTCCCCGCTTTTTCCCTCCCCACGCTCCTCCCCTACCCCCGTAACCCGGAGCTGCCCTA
>VWZO01007545.1:308523-361263 GCA_013396975.1 Bucco capensis | reverse complement strand
TTCTCCCCCCCCCAACTCCCGGCGGCTTTGGCGTCAGAGCTGCGCGCCGGCCAAGGCCCTACCCCCTCACCGGTCTCCGCTCGCCCGGGCTCGGAGCCCGCCTGAGGTAAGGTCGTGTCCTCGCCCGCGCGCGGGGCTGCACACGGCCCCGCGCTGAGCCCTCACACGGCTTCCCGCGCGTGGCGCTGCACACGGCGCCGCGCTGAGCCCTCACACGGCTTCCCGCGCTAAACCCCTCCACGGTTCCCCGCGCATTTTTTGACCTGAGGGTTAAAAGGGCAAGTTGTCTCCGGTAGGTTGATATTTTAAAGTGATACCACCGTTTTTTTCATCGCTATTTATTTACCTCTGGGTCCATCATCAAAGTAGGCCTTATCCGGTTTATGCTGATGGGTTGTGAACTTCCCTTTGCGTTCTCAGAATTAAAGATCTTATATATAAAGTGTTTATCCTCATGCACACAGGCAGAGTCTGTGCTCTGCAACGCAAGGTAATGAAAATGCTGTTTGATTCTCGTTTCCCTTAGGCTTCCACAGTATTCACATGTTTACGTAGCATGGAACTTGAGTGTTGGTACTGTCCTTAATTTTTGTACTGCCCCTAATTTTTGAGAGCAGGATCTTTGTGCCAGAGGAAATTTGCTTGAAAGTCAGCAAATTCAGCTGAGAAAACCTGTGTGGTAAACACTGACTGCAGGAACCGAGTTAGCATAAAGAAACCCTGTAGAACTTTATGTTTGTGGTTTAATACCTGAAGCATGACTATTGAGGGCAGTATAGCCTTTAGGTATGTCTGGAGAAGCACTGATGTGCTCTCAGTTCCTCCCGTCCTTGGCTTTGGCCTTCTGTAGGTGTGACTTTGCAGTCTGTGTGTTGGCTTTGGCAGAAACAATTCTGGTCTGCACATTTTCTAATGCGGTGTTAATTTTGCTTTTGTTGATTTAATGTTACAAGAACTGTTGTAGTCTGTTGACTGCTGCCTTATTGTTGGCATGTGCTAACGCTGTAACATAACCTGCTTTCAGATTAGTAATGCTGAAATAACAGGCTAATGAAAAGAGAGAGGTCCCTACACAGTGGGAGTAGGAACTTGTTAGTTCCTGTTGAAAACACAAGTTCCCTGGGCAGAAGGAATGGATTATCAATGAAGAAACTACATAGGCTGATGTGCACTCCATTGAAAGCTGATGCATTTTTTTTTCACCTTTCCTTGCTAATAGACAGTGTCAAGTAAATACTTTGTGATATGAGGGCAAACTTAATTCTTTCTGAGACAGAAAAATATATTTGGGACTGTTACCTGTTGTTTTTCCTTCTGTTTTTCTCGTCTCTCTGTCTCATTCTTTAGGTCTAGCTTGGGATATTAGAAGGAATATTATATATCCTCTAGTGACTGTTTAATCCTTGTGACTGCGTAAAATAGCTCAGCTCAAGTTGATTTTGATTGATAACACATTCCTGCTGCAGGTTTTTGGTGGTTTTTCTTATTCCTATAGTAGCTAGTGCTGGATGCTCTGATAGAGGAAGAGAGTAAAGTTGGAATTTGTCACTATGTTCATGCCTTTCCATCAAATTAAGACCATAGTACATTAAGTATTGTAGTGATGGCAAAGTCTGCAGATCATTGTTGGATTGAATTACACCTCTCTTCCTATATGTGTAGGTATAATAATAAATGTGTATTGTCAGAAACCTTCTAACCAAGCTTAACTGTTGGGAAAAATCTAGTTTCTTCTGTAGCTTTGAGTATTTTTTTAATGCCATGTTGTATGACTACAAATTAATAAACCCAAGAGGTTTATTAGGCATTGGCATAGGCTGACCAGGGAGGTGGTGGAATCACCATCCCTGGAAGTGTTAAGAAAACATGTAGCTGTAGTGTTTGAGGCCATGGTTTAGTGTTGGGTGGATGGTTGGACTCACTGATCTCGAAGGTCCTTTCCAGCCATAATGATTATATGGTTCTGTGTGTGAGCTACATACTAGGGTAGGGAGGGGACCTTCCACAGATCATGATTAGCATTATGATTCTGTACTCAGCCTGAAAACCAGCTCTGACCAGGATGAGAAGTCCTGCAGCTGAGTGGGGTTATAATTCTAAACTATGCAAACAATAGCAGGGAAAGGGGGATTGTTAACTGGCTGATCAGATTTCTGGAATCATGCTGGTGCAGTTGAAACTGGAGTTACGGACAAGCTTGAGTAGCTCCACACTTTTTTTCCTCCCAGTCTTTCTCCTGTTTGACCTCCAGGAGACAACATAAATCAAAAGAAACCTCTCTCACACATGTCACGCTCTCGCCAGGAAAAGGGAAAGATCAAATCGTTATCTAAAACAAACTGGCGTGATGTGACAGCTGTTTGCTGTTTCCTTGCTGTTTGCACTGCCTATGTGGCTTGGTGCTCATAGATGAAGTGCATTTTCTGCCACTTCTTTTCCTGCCCTCTGTACTCAGCAGCTGAGTAGTGGGGTTGTTAAGATCTTAAGTAGGAAGGACTGCAGTGATCCAGGTGCTCCCACTGTTCCTGATGCAGCTCACCAAATGGGCAGGAAAAGAATATACTACTTTCCTTATAAGGGTCCAAAAGTTGTTGCTCATTTGGTAGAAGTGTTAGAAAATAACATAGCTCTAAGTAACATGAACTCAAGACTGATTTATGATTTGAGAGGAATTAAAGATACCAATTGTAAGCCAGCGGCCAGGTGGCTTGGCAGTAGCTGTGCCACATTGCCATGAATGCTGGATCAAAAAAGGAGTGTTTTGGGATTCTGTGCCTCTGCTTCTCTCACAGTTGCTACGCATAGATGTGTCTAGAAGATTTCCAGGGTATTCTAAAATCCCACAATCAACTCAGCTTTGTTACTGGTAGAGTTACATCACAGATTCTGATATCCCATAGAGAATTCAGAAAAACTGGATGCAGAGTTCACAAAAGAATTCCTTGGACCAACCCCTAAATGTAGCACTGGAAGAGGGAACTGACCCTGATATAACTGGTGCTTGTATAACTGCTTTAAAGCTGCAGTCATGTCTGTTCCTCAGACAGGCTGAAGCCATATTACCATGGCTTGTTTTTTAGTGTCCTGCCTGTTGCTTGGTGTAGCTCTTTATATACTGTGATTTATAGAGCACTTCTTTTAAACAAGCAAATCATTTCTTTCAATCACAGACCATAAAAGCTAAATACTGGTTTGGGATTGTTACAAGGGTAAGGTACTACAGTCATGTCATTTGTAATGCTCCTTTGTGCCTCTCTCCTTTGAGAGGAGAGGTTCCTGAAATTATAGGACCCCTGACTTTGTCACTGGTGACATTACCTGCTAGAACTCTTCAGAGGTAGGCATTTCTTGTCATGTTTAATGAATGAATGCAAATGCTTTATATTGTAAAGTAGTCTTTTGACTCTGTAGAGACTTAATGAAAAGAATTATTGGTTTTGTTTCCTCCTTTCAGATGGAAATGTCAGAAGATGATATTAATACAGAAGAATACCCCACTGAAATCCATGATTATCTTGCAGCGTTTGAAAAATCTCTTGGTTCTGTAGATGAGATGTTGAAGACAATGATGTCAGTTTCCAGAAGTGAGCTCCTCCAAAAGGTAAATAATCTTCCTTTTGACAGCCTTTTTGTTATTCAAACAAGAATAGTTGGGAACTTCTGAAATAAAAGGGTCTGTTAGGCTAGTGACCACACGGAGAAATAACAAATATGACACTTCCTACCCTTGATACCTAATATTTGAAATTCTCCCTTTTCTAGGATATCCAGGTGGTCTTACAAACTAAACAATGAAATACATGCTCTTCCAAGCTGAAAAGTTATGACCTCACCAGTGAGTCATTTAGGCAGAGGGCATTCTAGCTTATTCCTGCCCTTCCTTAAAGTGCATACTGAGTGCTCTTTCATAACAGAGAGGCCATTCACATTTTTGTCTGAGGCCTTTTCACAACAGACGTAATGGAACTTGGTATACCCAGAAGGCTGTGAAGGTGAATTGACAGCAGTGAGAGTTGATCTGATTCTACAAGTCTAGACTTGCAGAACCTGGTGCTTGAAAAACCTGAGCTGTCTCCTCTAGCTTTGTTACAAGTCCGTAAAATGTGGGGCCCAAAGACTACATAGAAGCCTCTCTTATCTTCTGACATTTAAAGCTTAACCCATAATTTCTTTCTGTAGGGCAAGCAGCAGCCAGCACTTGAGGGAACTTCTATATCCTCTGAGGATTTCTAACAAAAATAAATCTTGAGGAAAACAGTCATGACAACACCAATCTTTTGACAGTATCCATGTTAGAACTAGTGAGCTATACAATGATGTTATCAGAGTTTCTGGAAATGCTATAGGACTGAAGTAATAAATTGACTTTGACAGTCAAGGGAAAAAACCTCCATGTTACCTTTATTCTTTCTTTGCTTTAGAGCCCTAAGTATTCCAGCATGCATTGAACACAGTCTACCATGTGTAGTTTTAATGTTCACTGACTGTCTGCGGCATCTGTACTCACAGTTGAGCTTCAGCAATCTTAAGAGGTGGATTTTTTTCTTCCATTGATAGCAACAACTATTTGGAATTAAGTTTCTGTGGAAAAACAGGGACTTCTGATGGGCACAGTAGTCTGAGAGCTAAGTGCCAAGAGATTTTTGTGTTTTTGGCCATATGAGACTGTGGCATTTAACAGCAGACTGGAAAAATGAATACTCACAGAGGAGAGAGTCATAGAATCATAGAATGGGTTGGATTGACCTTAAAGATCATCTAGTTCCAAGGATTCCACCCACTAGACCAACTTGCTCTAGGCTTCATCCAACACTGCCAGGGATGAGGCAACCACAGCTTCTCTGGGCAGCCTGTTCCAGTGCCTCACCACCCTCACTGTAAGGAACTTCTTCCTACTATCTAATCTAAACCTAGCTTCTTCCAGTTTAAAACTGAATGGTTCTGTAACAGCATGGAAATAAACAGGCATAGACACAGTCTCAGTGAACTTGTGGTGCAAAAATGTGTATTTTTTATGAATACATTCAGAGTTACAAAATGTGCATATTACTAAAATTGTGCATATCTTGCTTAAAAATGTGCCAATGGGGTGATTTTTTTCATTCTAGTTGGACCCTCTTGAGCAAGCAAAGCTGGATTTGGTTTCAGTGTACACGTTGAATTCAATGTTCTGGGGTAAGTGTGTGGTAGGAGGTAAAAATTGTATTTATGGTTGCCATTTAAACACCTTCTAGATAGCCTCAAGCATCAGATAATCATATTTCATAGCCAAATAATTAGAAACTTGTAATTATCCTGAGATAATAACTGCTATGCATAGAGTAAATAATGTTTAAACTCCAATTCAAAAATTTATACTTAAAAAGACTGACTTTGTACATGCATGAGGTTGGTTGTTTCTGATTGTTCATGGCAACCTTTTCTGTCCTCTTAAGGACAGAAAATTTAATCATGTTAGGGGTTTTGGGGGGGTTTCTTTTTTTAGCTGCAACATTTGATGATAATAGTTTGTCAGACACATATTTAACTGCAGTTCTTTTATGTGGAAACTACAGTTCTCCTATATGACTGATTGGGGGTCCCATGCTTTTTTTTCTTGTAGTATACTTGGCTACTCAGGGGATCAATCCAAAGGAACATCCAGTGAAACAAGAACTGGTAAGATTCTTACACTGCATGCACTGCAGTCTCTTACTTACTCAGGACAGTTAACTCATCTAGAAGTAAAAAAATGTTTATATCTGCATTTAAAATGGCTATGTTGCCATAATAGCACACTTATGCTACATGGTGGTGTTATATAAGTGTTCAGATAGCCTGCTGGGCCCTCTAAACTAAGAAACTTGTATTTTAATTCCAAAAAGTACTGTTTAAAGTGAAGTTGTGGAGTCTACTGAAATTAGAAAAGAACAAGATGAATGGTGTCATCTTTTTCTTTTTTTCCCCCTTTGAGCACTGGATTCTGGACAGAGCAGCTTTTCACTTGTATCTGTTAAATGGAAAAATGGTAGATGTCAGATGATAATTTTTAATTTCCAGTGTTGCATTTTTTTCTCACAAATCCTTGGAATCCTGTTAATCTCTGAGGGTGCTTTTTCTTACTGTTGTATTCCTCTCAAGTGGAGTGTGGTTGATTTACTAGCAAAGACGGGAAGAGTCCCCCTCCCCCTTCCAACTCCTCCATTAATTCATTTTCTCAGCAGTAAAGAATCCAGTTCAGCAACAAAGCTAAAAGCTTTTTTGGCACCAGTTGTATGTGTATTGTCCAGTAATTCTGCATTAGTGACATATTTACAACCTGTAATAAATCTTTTAGGTTTGTCTTTATATTCCATTTAGATGCATGACTACAGTATAGATGGCTGGCTATCTTGAAAATTCTGCTGACTTAAAAAATCAAATTATTTAGGCTGGAGAGAAAATAGAAATCAGAACTTAGAGATACCCATTTTAATTCCTGTATAAATGAAAATACTAAATCTGGGCAATAGTAAAATCCTTACATAACCAGCAGAATGGAAGATGAGACTGAAAAATGTGGAAAGCTAGCCTGAATAGCAAGAATACTTCTATTTTTAATTCTGTGGGCTTTTCAGTAGTCTAGACTGTACCATATTAAAAAACCACCCAGTTAATATTTCATGAGCTTTCAGTCAGTTTCTTGTTCCTCCTATATCATATAGTGTCTGAATATTGTGTTAATTTAGTGATACTAAAAAAACCAAATTTTATCTCTTCTGTGGTGGATTTTTTATGCTGGTATTTTACTTCACAATTGTCAGTCATTTTAACTCTGAAGAATGAGTGAATTATCATAGCCCAGATTCTTTGCCAGTTCTCTTTTCCTTTTGCAAGGTGAATGAATGCACATTCCTTCCTTCCCAGAGCATTGTGATGTTCTTATTCATGTGGAAAGGGAATTAAAGACTGTTCTGTCACAGTTATTTTGTTTTTAGAATTGCTCTCCTTGTGTACATCCAGGGAGTACACAGGGATTCAAAGTGTATTAACAGAACTTACATTCAAGCTATCAGAGTTAATTTCTTTTGTCACATTGACATTTGTCAGCTTGTTTTTGCCAGGTTGATACATGTAGGGTCGCCATCTGTTCTCCTTGGTCACCAGAGAAATGCCAGGGTCTACCATGATTTCAGACCCTGTAAAGCTCTCCTAAATAAAGCTTAGTTTTTGATACAAAAGTAATAGCCCACTTCTTGACAAATTAGCTTCTTACAGTCATCACTGAAGATCAGTTCTGCATTGTAGGCCTTGTAACTTGTGTTCCACATTCAAAGAGCTGTCAGTGACTGTGTGAGAAATGTGTGGGTTACATAATATCAACATTTCTTTAATTAGCAGTATCCATAAGTGTTCTGTTAATCTACTTTTTCCTAAATAGTATTTTGCCATCTTTATGTAGGTTGTACTCCAAATTGAGGTCAGTGTTTTGTTTTCTAACTCTGCTTGCAAGAACAGTTCTCATCTCACTGTAAATTGGATGCAGAGTCTTCATCTCTGCAGGGCTTCATCTCCCTATGACAGTGGATGTTGTGCAGATATAGTGTGGTAGGTCCATGTGATGGAAAATCTGCTCAAGGGGAAGCCTCAGGTTCACAAAGACCCTAGTATGATGCTGTTTTTCTAGGTTTTATAGAAATATACGATGTGGAGAGCTTCTACTCATTGATTTTATTTTAGCAGCAATCTTGGGAGAATGGTGTGAAATACACATTTTTTCGCCTCCTTTTTTTTCCTTCCCTCTAGGAGAGAATAAGAACATACATGAACAAGGTCAAAGAAATCACAGACAAGAAAAAGGCATCCAAACTTGATAAAGGAGCTGCTTCTAGATTTGTAAGAAATGCACTCTGGGAAGCAAATGCTGAAAAAGAACATACCTCCAAAACTCCTGCTAAAGGGAAAAAGAGAAAGACAGACTAAATTCTTGTTAGAGACACCTAGAACTTACTTCAAACTGTTTGGTATACTGCATGCATCCTGCAGGGGTGCTGTATTGAAACACTTCAGAGTTTTGAGAGGCTTGTATTTTGTCTAGAACACTTGTCACTGAGGTGATTGTGTTGTATGTGTGTCTGAAAGTGCCATTTTATGCAAGAGAAGTAACATTTCGTTGTTCAAATGACACTGACCTGACATACACTTGCTGGTCATGGAGACTAGCGATACTATGCTTGTAATTTTTTTTTTAACTACTGATTGACACTTTTTTATATGTCCTTAATCTCTTGGATATTAAAAAGTCTCAAACAATGGTATCCAGTCTATGGTGTTTATGAAAGAGTCATGTTTACTGTCTTGTTGCATCACTATGTGAAATGCTGTGTTGATAAATTTTTATAAGGTTTATTCACTCTGTTAAACTGTTCCCTCTTCAGTTCCTTCAAAAGAACTTGCTGGTATATATGTTCATGTAGATACCTAACTCTGCTGCCCTTGATCTCCAGGAGAGCTCATGTGAGTGTGTCAAAGGCCCATAGACAATTGCCAGCTGCAAGCTAAAATGAGAATATGCTATTTCTGCAGGTTAATGTCATGTTTATGCCAAATGGAAGAGCTGTTGGACTTGGGAGTCTGTGTGCGTGTATGCAGTTAAGGTTAAAAACGCAAAAGACCCAAAGTATGTGCTTGACCAGCGATGGCAATACTCATGTGAGGTTGTCCTTCTCTTGGTGTGCCTGGTAGGTTTGGACAGAGTGTATATGCAAGTCTGTCATGCTGTGTTAACCTGATGCTACAAATGGCAGTTAGAGACTATTACAAAGAGGCTTCTGGCCATGGTGTGGATGTAGAGGTCTGTGTGTGCAAGGCCAAAGCATGCAGTTCAGAATGTTAATCTCAAAAGGCCGTGTGTCCTGTGAGCTGATTGGGAAGACAGCAGGCTAGAAGTGGGCTGAAGTGGCACAAGCCAGAGCACTTTAGTGTAGGGATTTTCTGGGAGATAATGTCTTCTACTTTGAGAGGCATTGCCTTGAGGAAATGAGGAGCTCAGCTTGCATTTACGCACAGTGCTGTTAATTAAAAGGAGATTGAAGGACATTTCCATTACATGATTTTCCTCTTAGGCTTCAATGATAGCTTTTGTTTTAAAAGGATAATTTCTGAAAAGGATCATAATTCAGTGTCCAGTAAAGTACACAGGCTTTATTGGTAAATGTTTAAACAAGAATAATGCAAGGCTATTAGCTAAGACTTACTGAGGTAGAAGTCCATCTGGTATAATTAATTATATCCAGGTATTTGGCATTTGTGATAGGGCAGTTTAAATAGATGTAACAAATGTGACCTTGTAAACTCTTTTTCAAGGCCTGTATCATTCAAGATGTCTGTTCACAGGCTGGATTTGTGGCTTTTCTTTTCAAAAGCAGAGAAAACAAGCCAGACAAATGCCCTACAAAGTAAGAAGCATCACCGTATTCTTGTTATTTACTAAGAGCCCTGTTAGAAAGAGGCTTGACGTGCAAGATCATGAATGCCAAGTGGATTTTACATCACTAAAGTGTTCTTGGAATGAAGCTTTGTCAAAAAGTATTAGTGTTGCGGTTTCATTGGAAATCACCTCAAAATGTAGTTATCTGTAATGATGGAAGTTAAACTAACTTAATGCTCTCAGAACTAAGAATTTTCTTGGATTTAAGAGGGTAGATGGAAATTCTCTTTTTAACTGTGGGGCTGGGACTCTTACAAATGTTAAGGGAAGTCCTGGTTTTCATAGTAAATGACTTACTTTGCCCATGGATTGATGAAGACCTGGTTCTGCAGCCCCAGAAGATGATAGATACCTTGGTGACCTGGATAAAGGCTGTTGACCACTGGAAGGCTTTTGGGAGTCACGAACAGCAAACTCCAATCTGTAACTGGAAGCATGGATGGAGGTCTACTGGTGTAAGTGGTGTTCTGTGGCACAGGGCTCCTGCTGGCAAGATTCTTCTCTACTGCAAGCAACTGTAAAATGCTTTTGGAAAAAAATCCTCTGCCTAACATTGCTAAAAGCTGGGATATTTGCCAAGTTATCCATACAAAAAAAATGAGACAACTTGATGGGAGTTTCATTTCTTTCTTCCGTCAGACACGGCTAGCTGGTAACGGATAGCTGCTTTGGAGAGTTCAAGTGGAAGGAAACAACAGCCAAGCTGTTTCTGATGCAAATCAAAAGTGGGAAAAAAAAAATAACTGCAGCTAAACAGTGACATGTCAATCAGAATGTGATTGGAGAAACCATGAAACTTGAGGGAAGTGTTCCGCTGCTCCAGAGAAGTAAGTCTGACAGATTGCAAGCCAAAGGAACTTGCCAACTTAAGAGGGCCAAAATAATTGAAACTGGTTGCATCCCAAATGTGGGCATGTTATTCCTTTGTCTTAAACTAAGATGGGAAGATTCCAAAACAGGGCATTACTTAAAAAGACTCTCTATGTTTCTTAGTTAGAAGTTAACTTGCCAGTGATTTAAAAGAAGCGTTAGCAATTTAGGGGAGATAACACATAAAGTAACTAATGCAGTTTGTAGTTTTAGAATCATATGTGACACATATCAGGAGAACATGCATTAAAGTTCCTCAGTGTGACATTGCATTTTTTCTCTTTGCTATATTGCTTTGAGTGATAGTCCTTGCAGAGAGTTCCAGGAAGTCCACATGAGTGCTTTTGTTTTGTGAGCACTCTTAGCATCCTTAGCATTAGTGGTAGTTTGAGGTTTTTTCCTCCAATTTCCGCTTTCCAATATGATGCACTTGTAATGTTTTACTGATAGAACTAATAGTATTCTTTTTGCTGACTTCTAGCCTTCCCTGTAGGAGAAGATTACGGATCTATGGAATACTTTGTGCTGGTGATGTAAGCAGCAGACCTTGAACTGCTCAGTTTTCATCAGCTGCACCAAGGGGAAAAGAGCAAAAGCTTGTTTTTACTGCTAAGCTGAGTGAACGCGGCGTGGAAATCTTGTAATGGCAAGGTATCAATTTTGTAAAGTGATATATTTCAGAGGGGATGCTATATTTGACTGTGAATAAAAAGCTTTATAAATGGAACATTTAAGAGGCTATCTTTTACTTTTCAGTGTAGGGTTGCCTTGACATGCATCATTTCAATTTGGCAGCCCCAGCAAATGGATGGAAGCAATTCAGTATGATAATTTGGTATTGCCAAGAGGCTTCTTCTCAGTTCAGTGTGGACACATTCCATGGAAGAATTTAAAGCCTAGATTAAGTGATAGAAAATGGGTCTAATTCAGCACTCTGTTGTTCCAGCTTTACATCAAGACATTCTTGATATCAAAGGTATCCACATGGCATATCCTGTCCAAAGAACACAAAATAATTTTCAAGCTAAGGATCACCTCAGATTCATGGTGATACATCTTGCCTATCCAGAATAGGCAGAAAAGAAATGAAACTGAGCTGTGCTCACAAATAAACTCTTTTAAAGTAGTAATTCTAGGGGTAAATCCTTAGCTACTGTTTACCAGCATGTTAAACCAAATGAGCAGCTGCTGAGTTATGCAAGTGAAAAGCTGTCTGAAAAAGCAGCAGTCTTTGATATTCTCTCATTTGATATGAGTGTTCATTTTCTTCGGTATGTTGTAGTCTTTGCTTCCTAGAATGTTTATTTTCTTTGTCACTTGATTGTTGGTTTTTTTTGCCTCACGGGAACAAATCAGTCATTGTTTAAAGCCACAGAGTTACTGTCCCCATTACTAACAGGTAAGGAGAAGTGCATAGTAACAAACACTGACAAGGTGGATAACATAAACAATCTTTTAAATTTGTTGCCTGGGGCTGACAAACCTACTCCTCAACTCACAGACAAGACAAAACATGTTTTCTCCTGCAAAGTTTCCATGGAGAGACCGTTTCCTCAAGGCAGTTAATCTCATGAGGTGCTGTCTGTGTGTGTACACATTACACTTCCATCTGCATGTTTATCTGTCTGCTGGATGGCAGATTCTTCTCTCAGTGTGTAACAGAATACAAGGTGCATATTAGTGAAATGCTGTTGTTGCAGACTGTGAATCCTGTGCTCTGGAAGACATTCAGATCATTAAAGACAAAGAATTCAACCTTTTCCTTTATATTTGGAGTTGCACAGAAGAATTCTGGCAGATAAATGGGTCACTTCTGGGCATAGATTAATAGTTCTAGATGTACCTGTACCTTATAGTGCTTTCCTTCTTTTTCTTTCTTGAAACCAGGCCAAACTGCCCAGATTGAGACTTGGCCCCCTGGAAAAAATTAACAAGAACGAAAGGCTTGGAAAAAAATTATTTTTTTTTTTTTGTCTTCTGTCAGCTCTGTGAGGTTGTGCTACCAGAAGAATGAAGGGACAGATTTTGCCCTTGGAGCTGCTTGCACAGGTTTTCAGAAGGCAAAGGGGCCAGATTCTTACTTTAGCTACAGTGACTTCTTCCTGACCCCATGGCACTTCCATTCCCATAGCAAAAAGCCAACATATAATTGAGCCAAGCCTTCCATTAATGCATAGTGATAAGCTCTTCTGTGTCCAGAAAGGATTTTTCTAAGTCATTTAAGACAAAGCCTGTATTGGGTAGCCTGCTGGCCTCAGGAACCTCAATGGCCATTACCTCAGCTGGCAAAGATTAGTGACAATTTACTCTCTTCAAGCATCTGAGCCCAAGCCCCACCAAGAGCAGGGAAAAAAAACCCAAACCAAAACAAACCCAAAAGCTGGTTCTCAGCTGGTGTTAGCTGGAGTGACTGTGCTGGCAGTGTGTGTGTTAACACATCTGTGGCCCCCATGTTGTTAAGATACCTGGCTATTTCTTTGATGTAACTGAAGAACACCTCTTAAATCTAAAGTTTGGAAAATGAACCAACCACCATGAACTTTGTTATTTCCCCCTATTTAATGTATCTGATACTTATTTTAGTAGGGTAGCTTACTTGTGTAAGTTTGAGAGGCAAGCATTTTTCAGCTAGATTACAGCCCAACAGAGAAGGTGTGTAAATTGCCATGTTTAATTACTTTTGTGCTTAAAGGCTATTTCATCTTTTTTTTTTTTTTTTCAGTGTTTCAGCTGCTTTTTGTCTGCCCACCTTCTCAAGTAGGTGGCTCTCCTTTGCCTCTGAAACTAGACTGAGTGAAAGAAATAGCACCAGGAATTCTTCAGGGCTTCTCACAAGTTTGTGCTCCTTGGGCACATCTGTGTGATATTACCTAAATGGCAGTAATTGCTACACAAACAAGATCTATTTAAACAAGGAGAACATCTTATGGTAGGTTAAAATAGTTTTAACTTTCATGGGAAGCTGAACAGCATATATATATATATATCCCTTGAAACCACTATGCACTGTTGGGATTCCTTTGCAGCACCTGCACAGAATGGTCTCTCTCAGCACACTGGAGAGTCCTCTGCAGCCCTCCAGAGTAGGCAGCCTCTCATTCCCTAGTCTGCCTGTACATCCAGGACTGAAATAGCAGGTCAGTAGTTCCCAGGCTCCTCTTTGCTGCCCTCTTAAAATGGGTGACATGTTCTGTGCTCACTCACTGCCCAGCTCCAAGGATAAAATGGAGGTGCCACCTGGCAGGGCATCCCCTCACCTCAGCAGGCCTGTGAGGTGCTGTGTTCACTTCCCAGTGTGGTTTTGATGGGTCTCTCAACAGGTGAAAAGGTAGGATTTACGCTTCTTATATCTGTAAAACACACCTGTGTCCCATAATGGAGGAGGAGCAGCAGCAGCTCCACAACGAGGCACAGCAGGGGGGGGTGTTGCTGAGGAAATGCCTCTTTGTTATTTTCCCCCACTCCTCGTTCGCTGTTTCCTCAGAGCAGGCCCCAGACGGGAGTGCTGGGCAGTGCGGGGGCGGGAGCCTGGCTGGGGGCAGCCATGTTGCGGTCAAGATGGCGGCAGGCGCCCCTGCGGGCAGCCCCGCGGCTGAGAGGAGGAAGGCGGGAAAACAAACCCCGCGCAGGCCTGCGCTACTCCGCGTCAGCTACAGGCTCTTTTTGGCAACGTTTTAGCCTTACTGATCATTTCCCACTTGGTGGCAGCAAAGGAGCATCAAAGAGGCCGGAGGCAGCGGTAAGAAGTGCTTGCTTGGTTTTGTTTTTTGTTTTTTTTTTTAAAGCCGTAAAAACTGCTTCTGGGGTTCAGGGACAAAAACAATCCCCCCCAACCCAACCAAACACCTGCGTGGAAAAAGAAGCTTTCAAAATCTTTTAAACACTGCATTTCTAAGACAAGTGCCAGTGCTTTCTCCACCTGTCTGGTAGTTCTAGTTAAAAATGCCGCTTTTCTTCCCTTATTTCTTTTTAACAAGGCTGTGGAGCAGGTTGTGCCCTACCTTTTGAATTTGGCAGGTTTTAGAGGCTTTTTATGAGCAAGCAGTCCAATTTCCATATGCTCTGCTTAGTTTCTGTCTAATTTCTGGGAGAGGTTTTACAGACAGTGTGTGTGTGTGTAGGTACCTCCATAATGTCATCTCTGCATGATTGCAAAGTAATGCATTGCCTTCTCCATTCAGCTCAGTTTATAGACCTGTTTCTACTCTCACACCTGTTTTATGCTCATGGAAGGCTGCTGATGGGTTTGTTTCTAACTTACAGTGGTGTAAGCAAGGGGCAGATCAGCTTCTTTATTCTTCCACTCAGGATCCTGTTAGACTGCAAATATTGGGTGGGAAAGGGCAGCATTTCTCAGCTGCAGATGGGAGGATAGGACCCAGCTGGTGCCATGAGCCATGCCCTGTGGACTCAAGGAAAGGTGAACAGCATATATAGATATATCTCCCTTGAAACCACTATGCACTGTTGGGATTCCTTTGCAGCACCTGCACAGAATGGTCTCTCTCAGCACACTGGAGAGTCCTCTGCAGCCCTCCAGAGTAGGCAGCCTCTCATTCCCTAGTCTGCCTGTACATCCAGGACTGAAATAGCAGGTCAGTAGTTCCCAGGCTCCTCCTTGCTGCCCTCTTAAAATGGGTGACATGTTCTGTGCTCACTCACTGCCTAGCTCCAGGGATAAAATGGAGGTGCTACCGGGCAGGGCCTCCCCTCACCTCAGCAGGCCTGTGAGGTGCTGTGTCATCCAAGTCATCCAATGTTAGAACAAGAAGGAATGGGAGCAAGCTGGATCACAGGAGGTTTAGTATTAACATAAGGAGAAACTTCTTTCCAGTGCAGGTGCCAGAGCACTGGACCAGGCTGCCCAGGAGGCTGTGCAGTCTCCTTCTCTGGAGACGTTCCAGAGCTGCTTGGATGCATTCCTGTGTGAGCTGGTCTAGGTGATCCTGCTCTGGCGGGGGGGGTGGACTAGATGATCTTTCTAGGTCCCTTCCAACCCCTAACATTCTGTGATTCTAAAGACTTTGCACTTGTTTGGAAATGAAGTGATGCAGATTTACCAGCAGGGCTATGCAGGTGTTGACTTGTCTTCCCTGCTTACTGCCCATCAGTCCTAGTTGCCATGATGTGTCATGCTAGGTGTGTGGTTGGAGGTGAGCTCATCTGTGCAGTGCCCTGTTCAGGTTAGAGTTGTGTCCTTCCCAGTGAGAGGGAAATTATGGTCAAGGGTTGCAGCCTAGGGCAGCAAAAGAGGTTTTGGGTTTTTTTTAATAGCTTTATCTGGGAAGTTCTTTGAGGTGATGTCTAATTTTTGTAGTGTTTATCCTCCGCGTGGCATCTAGACACTGATATTTTGCGCCAGTGCTTTAACTAGCAAATGAGCACAACACAGGTCTAAGAAACATGTATGTCACATCTTGAATCTTGCTTTAACTTATACCACAGTAGCCTGAGTGATTCCTGTGGATTTTCACCATTAAAATAATAAGACATTAGTAAAGATTTGTGTGAAGGGCTTCCTTAGAACTGAGGTTTGATTCTGCTTTGTAATAAATCAGGGCTGGCTCTAATGAAATCACCAGTATTATGTCGTTGTGAAATCCTGATGGGGGCAATAGACATTGTGTCCTGGCTTACATTTCCTTGAGCAAAACGGGTGAGTCACCCCTCCTTCCCCAGTTTCCCCACTGAACATAGGAGGAATGCAAAGTCAAGTCCTTCAGCTTCAGTCACAGCCCACTGACAGATGCAGTTACCAGCATCCTGGTCATTCCTTTTTGCTCTCCAGAATTTCTGCAGCGTGAGTCTCTGAAGATTTTGCTCCTGAATCAATCTATTGGTTGAGTCATTGGAAGAAATGAGAAAGTAAAGAGCAAAACTTTTAAGTGAAGCAAATAGCCAAAGGGGGAAGAGCAGTTTGCCATCTCATGAATGTTATCTACAGGTGCAGAGACCTAACCCTACTAAAGCCCCCACCCAAACCCTCCTGAAATGACAACAAACAGCCCTCCTGGGCTTGGCTTCCAGCCAGTGGCAGAGAAAATAGAATTTGGAGGGGGAAAAAAAAAAAAAAGATTAACTGTTTTTCCTCCTTTTTCCTGGAAGGTCAGTTAAGCTCTGTTCTGTCCTGTGGGGGTAAGTCCCTCCAGCCCTGTGGTGCCCCAGTAACATCTGGTAGGCAGAGCACTTTGCCACAGTGGAATAGGTTGGGTTTTTTCCCACAGTCCCTAAGAGGCCATTGTTCCTAGTGTTGTCCACTGTAGACACACATGGAAACTTTTAAAAAATGTTATTAAATTAAACCCATTAAGGAAAGATTGGCAGAAACAGTTGAAGTGATATCATTTTGATTATAAGTTTATTATGCCTTGACGATGGATGAATCAAGGAAACAGACATTTTTCATGACAGCAGCAGGTTAACTTGCTGGTTGTAGCTAAATATAATTTTCCAGCTGTCTTCAGTGTTTATGGCAGTGAGGCCTTTGAGTCTGAAGCTGTAAGTTCTGCTTGTATCACTGCTGGCTGAAGGAGCATGAGATTGAATTATGCCAGTTGCAGATGTGGACCTTCACGTGTGGGGCCATAGTGCAGATGGAACAATCTGGAATGGCAAAGCTACCTTTTTCAGCAGCATTTTAGTCAAATTTTAGCAGAAAAGTTAGATCACTTTCAACTTAAAGAGTCACTGAGCTTCTCCAAATGCTTCTCCAGATTCAACCAATTGCTCTTTTTCTGTAGAGACTCACCCTATTACCAGGGCTCCCTTTCAGAGACTACTGTTTAAAGATTACAAAAGATGTTTGAATGCTAATAAGAACATTAAAAAGTAGAGAGTAAAGAATTAGGCAAGAAATACAAAGGAATGGAATGCAAAACCACTCCTTTTCCCCAGTATTTACCCTGGAGCGTTCCCCTCAGAGATCATCCTATAATGTCAGCTCTGTTTACTGCTTGAGTAAATGTCTGGTGTCACTTTAATAAATCAGATGAACTCTGCTCAGAGAGATATGAAGCCTGTCATTTGATCATTAAGATTATTTACTATAGGGTATGTAGTTGAAATACAATAGTAATACAGACACACAAACTTAACCTCTTAAGCAGGAAAAAATAATGGATGAAGCCTGCCATAGTCTGTTTTAAGGTAAACAGACGTTGACATCAATCAATCAATAGCTAGTTTAGATCATTGTGGTGGTGTTTGATTCAGAGCCTCCTGAGTCGATCTACTACAGTATGGCCTGTTTGAAGTAGATTGACACAACAGATAAGGCTAATTATGATAGGCCATCTGTACATCAGAGGCTCCTTTCAGATACTTTTTCCTGCACTGAATGCTGCTGCAGGTAACCACCAGCTCCCAGAGCACTGTAGGCAGTGTGAGCCTTGAGCATGGGCATGATTACAACAGCAAAGGTGTGCTTTTACCCGTGGAGCTTGCTTTCCTTGAGGAAGAGCAACACGATGTTGCCACATTGCCACTTGAATTTCTTTGTTTCTCTTCAGGAGTGCTTTACATTTTGTTGAGTTAATTTGTGTCTTCACAATTAAGTGCTCCTGACAGAGGTATGTCCTCAGCTTGAGTGGAGATTGATGGGCTAACATGCACATTAGAGCCAGACTCTTGGCTCTTGCTGTAGGAAGGCTCTGCTTCTGGCCAGGCAGGAGAGGGACCTGCCAGTTTATTACATGTGTGTCCTTCCCCACACCAGGAATACCATCAGACTTTCACCATGTAATCCTCAGGTCCTCCAAAAGAGCCTGGAGAAGTAACCATAGAGCTGAAATGAATGCTGTCTTGCTCCCTGGATTTTTGTTAGGCCACTGGGGTGTAGTTGATGCCCTCAGGAGATGAATCCCTCCATGGATCTATTGCCCACAGAATGTTGCACACTTGTGGCATCCAGTTGCAGGTCTCAGCCTAAGCTATATTAAGTTTCACAAGGAAACCTTGTTGTGTGAAGTCTTGAGCCCTGGTGCAGCAAAGCTGTTAAAAATGTGCTTAGCTTTATACATATGAGTAATCCCCAGCTCTTCTTCCCCCAGAGCAGAGAGGAGTGCTATTACTCAGGGCAACAGAAGTCACAGTGAGCAAAACACTGACATATGTTGTACAAAGAGCTGTTTTGTAAGCCCTTCTCTATCAGCAGCACGGACTAGTGTCCTAATACATCTGTAGTATCTATGATTTAAACAGGGTTTGGTAGTTCTAACTACGCTAAGGCAGACTAGGGGGAAAAGAATCCTTCTGTTTGGAAAGAAAGCAGCTGAGGTGTTATATCCTATGTCCTTCTGTTGACATTTTCGTGTTTGTAAAACCTCACAGTTTGATTTGTTGATCCCATGAAATCATCAAGGGAATGAAATAAAATACCTGGAAAGATTTGTTTGACATGAAAGCAGATTGTGTGAAATGTACTGGACCACTCTGCTAGTCACTTGAAACAGGAAAAAAATTAAATAACAGAGAGAAAAAGGGTGGTGGGGAAGTGACACGGTGAGCACTGGCAAATACCATTCCCAATTTGTGTGGCCTAGGCTCTCTAATGATAGGCTTTTATCCCATTACATCTAATTGACATAGAACTTTATCATTAACAAATTGAGAAGTATTTACTCCCTGCAATATTTGGGACATTATAGTGACTTTCTTTTCATGATAGGCTGTTGAAAGGACTATTATGGCCCAGCTCACATGCAGCATGGGAAAATGATCCAGCAGTCTTCAAAGGTAATGAAATGTCATTTGTCACAGGCTTTGCAGGTGTGACTCTTTCTACATTAGAATACATGATGGCAGTAAGTGGCTGGATTGCAGGCCTGTTGCCAAGTGTAATGCACATTCTGCCAGTGTCACTGGTGCAGCATTGCATAAATCTTACTAATAGCTAGAAGTCTTGAAATGCATGATCTTTCTCTTCTAAGGTCAAGCAAGACTACTCCACAGCTTAATTTTAGCCTTGCTATCTCTGCAGGCAAAATGGTAACGTTCAACATTTGCTTTTCAGCGTCCTCTTTTGAAGGGTTGATTTTGAAAGGCTTGATTTTTGGCTTTTTTTCCCCCTCCACTCCTCCAAGAATGGAGTGAACTGGCTCTTGAGTAAGAATGTTTTTGGTTTTCTCCCAGGCAAAGCACCATGTCAGAGCAGAAGAGGTGGCATTTATTCTGGCTGTGTGACTGGGGAAGGGAAAAATTTCTCGATGGCCAACACTAGCTGTAAAAAGACTTGCTGGGACACTGCAGAGGTTGAGATAGGAGAGCTGCTGAACTAACTTGCATACAGCACCATGCTGTTTGCCAGAGCTCTAATTACAACAAATAGTGGTATGTTCCTTTCAGAGGCCAGATGTTTAGTTAGTGTAAATCACAGTCTCTAAATACCAGAGAGATGCAAAAGGGAAAAGATATATCCAACTCCCTTCAGTTTATCTGTCCTGTGAAAGATCTAGGCTGTTATTTTTTGAAAATGTTTTCACATGGTTACTCTTTGGGTTTGTTATCTGTACTTGGCCTCTTTGATGGAACAAGGGAGCAAAACAATGGAGAAGGGTAGGCTTGGTTCTTTGCTGTTGCTGATATGCAGGGCTGACACCCCTGTGTGCCATTTTCTGAATTGTTTAGTCAATTGTGCACAAGCCTTAAAATCCTCCAAGCTTGAAGTGCTTATTAACATGCTTGTTCAAACATCCAGTCTGAGGTACCTGGCACAAGCCAGTTCATAGAGGAACCTGGAAATGCTCCTTACTCATTTGCTTGTCTCTGCTACTGCACATTTATGTCCCTCTCTATGATGTTGACTCTCACAAATATGACAGGAACAGTTCACCATCTTGCTTTAATAACCTCTTTTGAAGCTAAGTGCAGGACTTCCTCCACCTTTATTTTTTTTTTTCCTTTGGTATTATTTATTGCAGTGTTACACAGGGAGTGAAGCCAGTCCATACTTGTGTAGGCTTCCATACCACTGCAAATGCTTGGAAGTTTAATTTTGCTGAAAGCCTAAGCACTAGACTTTCCCCCCCTGGGAGTACAGCAGTGCCCTGTTGCACAGAGTTTACCTTTTAAGTCATCTTTCTAAGACCAAGCTGCTTCCATAGCACCCTTGGTGTTAAGTGTTGAAGCACAGGGATTGAGTTTGGAGGTATGTTTAGCAAGATCAAGGCTTGTGTTGAAATCTAGTTCTTACAGTCAGTTATGTTGTTGTTTTGGCCACATGAAAATAATCATTTTTGGGTTGATGTTTTTTGGTATGTGTTCACTAATAAGCTTACCTTTTAAAGATTCTTCTTTAGTTCAAGAAGAACATTGATTCTGATGTCCTGAATTTTAGTTTTCTTTGAAGGGGCTGAAAGGATCTTCTGAGGTTATGTGGATGTACTGCTTTGAAAAAATCATGGAGATACACCATGTTATGTAGCCTTATTCTAGCTTACTCCATGAGCCTGATTCATATGTTTAAAGAGTTTAATGTTACAGTCAGCTTTAAGTAATATGGTGTGTATGGGAAGGCAAGTGAGCAAAAATACTTTTTTGCTTTCCAGTCTTATTTGCCTCATCTTTAAGAATCTTAGGCTGGAAAGAAAATTCAAAAGTTACAAAATCTGTCCCCTGTGGCCCCTCACCTTCCTCCCTCATTGGTGCTGAGATCAAATTTCAAAAGAATTCTAGAAGGATATTGAGTTTCAGGTTTTGTTTTCCCATAGCAGTGATTCTGGCCAAAAAGCTTTTTAATCAAAAGGACCAACTGTAACCTTGTTAATAACTAAGAAAACAATGGCCAAAGGGAAAAGACCTGCCAAAAGCTACAAGTCATTTCTCTTGGCAGAATAATTGGTAGATCGTTATTTTGGTTGAAAACAATGTGATTTGTATTTCTAATTTTGTAAAATTACTTAATTAATAACACATGCTCAGCAATGTTGATTGCAGAGTGGCTCTTGACAGAGGACACTTTTAAAGCAATGTTGTAGGGGCAAAGGTAGGATTATGCAATCCTCCAGCAAGTAAGGCCACAACTGCTGCTCAGCAGATGATTCCGCTTGTCTTGGGAAGGCCTAAATCATTAGGGTATCCTTGACACTGAAACACAAGTCATTGTTAAGAGGACACTGGCATATCTCCGTGATCACGGGATCATCAGTTGATGCAAACTGGGCTGTTTCCACTCGTGATGACAAGTAGATTGGCAGAGGAGAACTCCAGTGCATGGTTGTGCTTGGAAACTTTTGTGTACTGAGAAAGTACTTGGAGGGGAATTGTATATCCAAAGGAAAGAAGTCTAGGGAATGATGTTGGTTCTGCAGGAGCTGTGGTGGTGTTCATGTTGTGTAAATATTTAGGCTAGCTTAGGCTTTAGTTTAGTATACGTACACGTTTGTGGGCAGACAATATGGGGCATTAGGGGAGAAGGAAGGTGTGGAGTTACAGGAGTTGACTGTAAGGAGCACATGGTTCACAAGACAAAATATGCAGAGTCTTTGTTGCAGTCCAGAAATGACAATCCTTTTAACTGTTCTTGTTGCTTCTCAATGGATGCCTTTCTTGAGTTGGTTACTGGCTGTCATGGGGCTGGACTTAGAGCAGGACTTTCCTTTTGCTTTTTGTTGTTGTGCAGTCTGCCTCAGTTGCTTCCCTTGAGGAAACCAGTTCACAGTGACTGTGGAGGGGAAAGGGTGGGAGAGAAGGAAGCAGGAAACTGAAGGATTACTCTCAAACCATACAACCACCAAGAAACTTGCTGCAATTATCCAGAATGGTGTGGCTCTTGGGATGCCTGCAAGTGCTTGTCTGCTATGTTATATACAGTACTTGATTAACTATTGTTTCACACTGATGAAGGAGGGTGTTCTGTCCATGATTCAGATCCTCTTCAGAACCCCTTTTTGTAAACCTCTTCTTTCCTCATTATGCAGTCCTAATGATCTCCTTTTTGTAGAGTGTGTAGCCTAACACCTATGTACATTGAGTGCCAGGGCTTGAAACCATAATAAGCTGAATGCTCACCTTAGAAGCCATTATTCCAGTCATTACAACATGGTTTATTCCTCTAGAGGACATTAACATTTGAAAATGTGTCAACTAGTGTATGAAATTTATCATGATCATGAACCACCTGCCAGCTAATTAGAATACAACCTTCTGATTTCCTGTTCTCTGGTATCCAGCTAGTGCTTTATGGCCGTTTATATTTTTAAGTCGTTTTAGTTTCTAGCAAACTGCTTTTGGAGGAGGCCTAAGCAGTATGTGCTGTTGTGGGAAAGATCAAGTAAAGTGAAGAGCCAAATGTGGGGCCAAAGCACTGCTGAGAAAGGCTCCATCAGCAGTGCAAGCAATAGCAAAACCACTAGGTCTGGGGCAAAAAGAAGAGGAAGACATCCTGAAAACTTCTTTGTATAGCTAAGAAGTATTTTTAAGTGCTGTCTCTTACTTTAACTAAAGCATATATCAGAAGATTAACATTTCTGTAAGAATGAAAGTGGATTAAAGCTGGAAGGAGTTTCAAAGTATCACCTTGCTAAAAGTCTGAAAATTCCTGGTGCCTTTTCCCATAAGTGAGGGCTCCCACCTTGGGCTGAAGTGTGGAACAGCAGTGTGTACTTCTGTCTATTTTTTTCAGCAAAACATTTCTTGTAATAGTGATAAATCTGGTATTGGAGTGAAAAGCTTCTTCAGGGTTTGAATAAATGCTGTGGGCTCCATCAGGTTGCAGTTGGTGGCCATGCCTTGTTGCTAGTGGTGTGTGGATGCTCTTGAGGCTGTGCTTGGCAGTCATTGCTGGGAGAAGGGAAGGGGGAGGCAGGATGCAGCCTGTGGTGAGGAAGGCAGGAGGGGGAATGGTAAACCAAAATCCATGCCCCACAGCTGTTGAGGTTAGACCACCCTGTACTATCTACAAGAGCAGGGTTCAGTCAGGAGTGTGTGTGCCTAGCAGGCATCCGTTAGAGATGCTGTGGTGGTGCATTGTCTGAGAAAGAGAGCCAGCCCAGCTGAGAGGATGAGAGGAACATGAGGTTGTCCTTGTCAGGGTATGTTTGTATTACTACCAGTTTTTATTTTGTTAATGATTGTATCTGAGCTCTTTCTTTGCTCATCACCAAAGCTACCAAATTTTGCAACCTACCATCTTACCAGTTTTATAGCTGATAAGACATAATTGCTGGAGCCAGCCTCCCTGCAGGCTCATTGAGGGCTCCATCTAACCCAGCAGTAGTGAAAGGAAGAGATGGCAATGCTTGATCCTGCTCTCAGCTGTCTTGCTGTGACCTAGAGCTAATCCCTTAGTGAAGTTACACCTTCAGTATAAGCTGTGCATGGGCTCTGAGGATCAGATCTCCTCTATCCTATAGGGAGTCAGTTTGTGAAGGGGTTTCTGGTTTCCCTGCTTTGGAAGGGGAGAAGGAATCCTGCTGTTAATGACTGCTGTCTGAGCCCTACTAAGTTAGAGCTACTTATCCAAGTATAGCAGGAAGGCTTCATTCTTGGCTGATGCAATGGCTAGAAATGAATGAACTAAGTCACACATGCTTATTTGCAGCATCACTTGTCTTCATACAAGAAACCTTCTGCTGGATCCAAAATCTTTCATTTCCCAATATAGCTGTAGAACAAAGGTCCTGATTTGGTCCTTGCCTGGTGCCATGTGTGGGCCACTAGCAAGAGAGAGTGAAGCACAGTGCTAGGTGTGCTTCTCACAAGTGCACAGTAATGCAGTGGAGGAGCTGAAGTCATGGAGAAAAAAAGCTTAGTCTCTTTCCCCCCATGGCTTGTCCAATTCTGTGAAAGCTTAGGGTATGTTATAATGGGTGACATCTGAAGGTCACAGCATGGCAGGGATTATCAGTGGTGGTGTTTCTTTGAGCTGATGCAGAGTATATTGGTCTATAGCTACCAGATCTTATTCTAATGTAAGCACTTCATGTACTCCCCACCAAACCCCCATAAACAGGTTTACAAATGCCCTGTAAGCAAGGAGTTGGCAGAGGTCTGAGATGGTATCACTCACCACTCTGCAGCTCCACTGATGAGCTCTCCTGGCTCCATCCCAGTTGAGCAAACTCAGTCAAACAGAAGAATCCCACCAAAATATCTGGAAGGGACTTCTGACATTATTCTATCACTGCTAAAGTCTGGTTGGGGTGTGTGGAAAATTTCTTCAGCTCAGAAGAATGGCGTAGTGTAATGCAGTAACAAGCCCTGTAAAGGTTATCAGAGATAGAATCAAATATATCTGGGAGACAAAGACCCTCACTGTACAGCTAATTAAAACTTGTTTCTTCTCCACCTGTTCCTGTTTGGTGACCAGTGTTTAGAGGTGAGCTGCAAGGCACTGGAGTAGAAAGTTAGCTCTCTATTTTAAGACTAGCTCTGCCCAAAACTTTGTATTGAAAAAATACATGCTCTTTTTTCCCCCTTTTTAAAAATGGGGCTTAGGTTTTCCCTTTTCCAGTCAGGGACTGCCACAACTTCCCAGATACGATGGCTAGTGGCTTAGCAACTTCATCTGCCACTTGCCTCAGGACTTGCAGGTTAATCAGGTAACGTGGACTTGCGCACTATCAGTCAGGTTCCTTAGGTGGTCTTGAACCTGATCTTGTCCTACAGTGGATGGCTCTTTATTCTCCCAGTCCCTGCCTTTTCCTTCTGTGACTTGGGCAGTGTGGCTGAAGCATTTGCCAGTGAAGACTGAGGCAAAGAAGTTGTTGGGTACCTCAGCCTTCACTGTACCCTGGGTAACGAGGTCTCATGTTTCCCTCTAGAGAAGGGCCACGTTTTCCTTAGTCTTCCTTTTATTGCTTATGTACCTGTAGAAGCTTTTCTTCTTGCCTTTGACATCCCTGGCTAGATTTAATTCTGTCAGGGCCTTGGCTTTCCTGACTTGTTCCCTGGCTGCTCAGACAGTTTCTCTGTATTTGTCCCAGGCTACCCAGGAGGCCAACTTCTGTGAATGCAGTGCCTGTGATTTCCTGGAACAGTGTTTGGGCTGTAATGGTGTTCCATGTTCAGTCCAAAGAAGAGATCAACACCTGTCAGCAGCATGTGAGCAATCCTTCCTGGTACAGCCATGCTGTGACTTTTGTTCCCAAAAGCAGGAGTCATGTAGCCCAGTGAGGTGCCAGCCAGCTGCATAGTGACTGCTGGAGTAGGATGGGTCTGTGAATGGTTTTAGTAAAAGCATTTGTACTCTGAAAATGCCAAAGACCTCTTGCCCTGCTATGCTAGGCACTGCACATATGGAGAGCAGGAGTCACATTATGGTCCCCAAGGCATGCAAAGGCCGACATAGTGTCCTGGGGAAGTGCAGGGCTGTTCAAGGTCATACCACAGGTTAGAGCTTCAGCTGGGACTTGAATTTGGAAGTGAAACTGTGCTGCTGTGGCAGCTCCCCTGTTGAATTTCTGGAAGTCAGGATTTTTCTTCTAGACCTGAAGTTTGTTTTGCTTATTAAACTGCTTAAGCAAAACAGCTTCTTTTGGGGACCTGCTGAGGGCTTTCCCATTCCCTGCATAAGGCAGGCATAAATCATTCTCCACCTCTGTGGATTGCATCTGCCAATTCCTGGCTTATACCTCAGTGGTGAATCCTCAAGACCTGTGCTGTGCTGCTTCTCAAAGGTGATGGTATTGTTGACCCTCTCCTTCTTCACAGTGTAAATTCAAGGAATGGCATAGGGAGTTCTTCCTTCCCCAGCTGGTAGGAAGGGAATGTGGGGTACAGCGTTCTCTTTTGTCAGCTGCTGTCAATATTAGAAATGCCAGGTGCTAGTGGTGTGATATTTTTGCATTCTTTGACAGGTAGACCCTGCTTCTTCTTGCACTGGGCAGTTTCTCAGCAGCAGCTGTTGATGGCATCTCTCTGTTGTCTAGCTTCTGGTGTGTTTTCAGTGGTTATGTGATATCTGAGAGGAAGTTGCTGAGGTAAAAGTTTGGATTTTTGAAAGCTTGCTCTTGACTCAGTGAAAGCCAGAAGAGCCTGACTTTGAATATAATCAGAGACTGTGCAATATGAGTAGGGATTCTTGCACGAGGCCTGCGACTTGTGGGATACAACATCTCTGCCTTTCTAGGCAGATACTCAGCTCTATTTATTTCAGTGCCTGCAGGAGTTGGAGATGTCACTGTGTCCCTGTGTACTGTTGCAACTCTTCATGGCCTGCTTTCCCTTTTTAGAGATGGTCACCCTTCATGGCTCTGAATTTGCCTAGCGTTGGCTCCTGGCCATTAGATCTTGTCATGCCTTTTCCACTAGATTAATGAGAACTTTAGTGCCAGAAATATTCCCTTTGTAAGCAAAGGGAATCATATCTGATGATACATTTAATAGAGTCCAGTTCCATTTTTCTTGCTCATAGTTCAGACTCTCTGGCTTTACTCTTTGTGACTTCCAGCAGTCTGCATCTCCATCTCTACTTTTCAAGGTGGGGCTAGTGATACTCAGGGTTTTGCCTCCCCTTTCTCCATCGTGTGTTTATTCTGCAAGCTGTTTTATGCCAAGGATGTTTTCTTACTGTGGCATTGCAGAGTTCCTGGCCCATGAGATTTTGAGCTGGGCTTGTGCTTTGACATGGTTACTGGGATACAAATAACAAAATCAAAATAAATATATTCTAGCTCCGAGCTTGCTATGTTCCCCTCAAGTTTTCATGCTCATTCAGTTAAGAAAATAGCACATTCCCACAGTGCTATTCAATTCAAATTAAAAAATCATAATGTAAATCATATTTGTATGAATAATTTAATTTCTAGGAAATGCATTAGGGAAACCCTTTCAGATAAGGTTCCAAATTTGCAATAGTAATGATCTGAGAGGAAGAGGTTGTTTGCCATGAAGTAAATTATGCATTAGAGGAGCCTTTTAATATTCTTATTTAACACCTAATATGATATATTCATTGATCTACAGAAGCTGCAGTACTGTAATGTGCAAATCAATTAAAACTGTAATTGAATATTGTGTACAAGCCTCAGGATTTGTGACAATCTGTATGTGTGTATACATATGTATAGTCTTCAGTTTCCTTGTGTCTTGACTCTACAGTGACTGATGCTATTTTAAGAACAAAAGAAACTTCTCTGGGCCTAGAGGTCACAGTAAGCAGAGTCCTTTGGCTGTTAGCCTGTGTGAGCTGTGGCTGATGCACAGCTTCCAATAGCTCATTTTCAGTAAGTCTGCTTATGGTTGGCAAAGCACAGTGGGAAGGGCTGGAAGGAAGGGCATCCTTCACACCTTTCACGTCCTCTGCCTAAATAAGAACTGTTTGGTCAGGACTGGCAGAGGAGCTGGCAGTGCCATGTGGGATGTAGGCACTGGATTTTCATCAGTGGTCAGTAGACAGCAGTTCCCATGGAACTGTTGGCTCTCTGTTTGCTCTGTGTCATTTGCAGCAGTGTTTTTTAAGCAGGCAAAGACTTGGGACTTCCTTGCTCAGAAAGCCATTATCAGCTAGCATAGTTGAATGCCAAAAGTTGTAGAGGTTTTGCTCTTTAGCTGAGCAAAATGCTGTCCTGATTCCTTTCCTGTTGAAGGTGTAGCTACATCCATTTACCTGCCCTATGCAGGTGGCAGGTCAGGAAAGGTAAAATCCTTCCCAATGGTTTGGAACAATTACCAAGTGACTCTCAACTGCTTCAGCTTCCTCAGAACCACAGTAGTAGAGAAGGTTCCTTGAAGCATGCTCTGCATTGGCAACACAGGTGCTTTTCTCCCCTTTTGGTTCTTGTTTCAAGTACAATATTTATGGCTGCATTTGCTTATAAAAAGATCTATGCCTTTAAAGGTTATTTTGGGGTCTTTCTTTTTTTTAAAGCAGAGCTATTACAAGAATATCTTGGGGAATTTCAGGGTTCTCCTTCAAGCTGGGTTGATTGTAAAGCAAACAATAAATGAGTTTAGATCCAAGTGATACTTTTCAGTTCATATCTGAATTGAGACTAGTGAGCTACCTCAGTGAAATTAAATACAGGTCCCTTTCTTGACCTAACTTCTTTTACAAAGGAATCTGATTAAAAACAAGTAAAGTAACATGGGAAAGAGAAGGATGTCTTTGTCACAACATTTGCCCAGAGCTCAGGTCCACTTGGGATATTACTTAACCTCTAAGCTGGAATATTTGGTCACAAGTAGATAGTTTAGGTGGAATTTCCTTTCATTTGTCATTTTGTGTTAGTCATTCGTGTTGTTTAGAGGTTGTGCAGAGTATTGTATCATCCCTAGGGTCCTGTTTTATGAGTTCACTAAAATTAAGCTTAGGGAGTTTTCCGGCCAAAAACTGAGCTGAAAGCTGGGGTCCCTTGAAGGAACATGATAACAAATAGGGAAAGGATCATCTTTCATCTGCAGCTTTCTAGTCCACACACATTTCTAGTTCATGTGATTTTATTTTTTTTGTTGTTTTATACTTTTTTCCCCTCTAACTTCCCTCCTCTTCCCCCTCACACACCCTCATAAGCCATGGTTTGAAGTTATCCATATGAACTTCAGACCACAGTTGCCCTTCCAGATGCACTGTGCCTGTGTTTCAGATTTTGGGGTGGGAGGGAGACAGAGGAAGACAAAAGAAGACAAAACAAAAATCAGCAGTGTTGGAAAGCAGTTTTCTTGTGTAATTCCTGTGTGATTGCCTAACATGCCTTCAATAAACAAGACAAGAGAAAGCTGTTCTTTGTGTACAAGGTATGTTGGGAGCTTCATATGAAGTGCTGAAGGCAAATAATAAGTGTTCTTGGGGACAGAAATTAATTCAGCTTGACTTACTTAGCTAGCTTCCCTGGTGCAGGAAAGAGGGAATGTGGAAGCTGCACTATTAGCAAGGTGACCAGCAGAAGTATTTAAGCCCAATTGACACCTAGAGCTAAGGGCATGAAGAGCTGCTGCTTAAGGGAAATGCTTCTCAGTGGGACTAGCACCAACTCTCACCTCCTCTAGTTTTGAGGAGATGCTGAGAAGCAGAGTAGGTGACCATCCCAAGAATGGGATTAATAACTACTCCTTGTAACTGCTTGCGTAGTTCTGGTTGAATTTGTTTACCTTGTGTTAATCAGTGAGTCAGGGAAAGATGGTGGATGTTGTGACCGAGATGTTGAGTATGAGAAATGGTTGAGGTCATTAGACTTGCTGGGGAAAGGGAAAGACAGTTGGGCTGCAGCCTTGGCTCTATGAGGCATAATGGGAAACTTAAGAGACATAAGAACAGCTTTTAAGTCTTTAGCAAGCACTGTGTTGGGAAGTTTTAGTTTACAGACTAAAATTTTTTTGCAGAGACTTATTAGGACAAACCCCAGTTTTTTATGATGGGAAACTTTACTCGTTTTTAGTGGGAGGATTGAATAATAAACTTTAAAAGGAAGATGGAGTTTTGTATAGGTGGTGAGATGAATCATTGTATGGGAGAGAGATTAGAACACACCAAGGGATTTTGGAGCATGATTTCTAATGCAAGTTGCTGTACTTCTTTCTTAGTATGAGATTTTCTAAATTGTGATGTGACTGTTCTGGCCCCAGAGGACTCCAGGCTCTGGAGAGATCTAGAAGTGAAGATGGTGGTAGAAGAGATGAATGCTTTCCCCCATCTCTGAGTGGTTGATATGAGCTGTCACCTTTTGCCTTGGACATTGCTCTTTGGTGGTTAGTCACTCTGGCTTGGGGGGTTTTTTGTGTGTATTTTTGTTGTTGTTGTTTTGGGTTTTGTTTCCTTTGGCTTTCTTGTTTGTTTTTATTTTGGAGGAGTAGGCACCTTCCTTTCCCTGTTTAGCATTTTTCATTACAGTTCTTTGTTGTGAATGTGGTATGAGCAGATTTTTTGCCTATCGTGGTTAATTTTCACAATGACTTGGCAAGGCTGAACAAGCATAATTATAGGCTTGAAAAGGAGCTTTTAAAGGTCTGGAACAGTGTCAGCCCTAACAGTCACACTGTGAGAAGGTGATCTGGGTTGGAAATGGTCCCAGGAACACCCACGCCTCAGGCTGATGGGAGTCAGACCTGTTATTCTGGTGCCAGTCTTGGTCACCTGGGGCACTCTCTGCACTAGCTTGAAATAATCAGTTACTTAGTGCTACGCTGCAGTGACCATCTTCAAAGAATGAGAAAACTTAGTGGATCACAGGGTGATAATCCAGTCTATTAGAAAAAAATCACCTAAAAGAAAAACATGAAGTTTGGGGAATGGATCTGAATTCTTCTCATGAAATGACTTATGACCACAGCTAAACCACCCAGCTTAATATCCCATTAAATTCTGTTCACTGCAAAATTCCCAGATGCTTATATTTTAGGACTAGTGTTGTATGCTGTAAGTAATTATATTGTAATTCAGGATTCTACGTTAGCATGGACTCTCTTTGCTAGATGGAAATGCTTTTCTCCTGGACTCCTGTGTTTCTAAACAGCTTGGAACTCATAGCTCTGTTTTCCCATGGAATTTGTCTTTGTCTATGGAAGTAAATTACAAGTTACACATTCTAAGCAAGGCTTTATGTTCTTTCCAGCTATGAGAGTAACTTGTCAAACTTCAGTATTTATCCTGTGCTTACATCCAGGAATTACTAGTGTGTGTATAGATGCACTAGCACTCCCTAAATTTTGCTAGGCCAGAAGCTGATCTTTTTATCTTTGTAGGCCAGGCCAGCATTCTGTTTTTTACTTCCAGTTTAAGAAGCATAGTGCTGTTCTTTGCCCTCAGTAATATCTGACCTGGCCAGGTTTGTGCTGGCACAGATGGAGCTGCTCATCGCAGCAGTGATTGCAGCATGGCCACTAAGTGCATGGACATGAGTAACCCTCTTCAAGTCAGCGAGAACATCTACCACCTTGATGATTGCTTGTGCTTGGCACTGCAGGAAGCAATGGACAATTCTTGTTGTTTCTATAGACAGAGGCTCTGTTTCAAGAATAGAGAAGAATGTAATTTTTTGCAGATCAGACCTTATGTTGTACTCTGCAAGGAATATTTTTCTATTATTGCGACAGGAAAACATAGATTATTAGACTGCAGATGTCTGAATTGCTTCAAAAGCACCAATCTGTTGCCTTGTGTGTTTAAGTCTGTTACAGTTGTTTGAGGGTGTTGTTTTTTTCCCCCCTGTACAAAATTTCAAATGCAGGAGGGAGAATGTTGATGAGATATTCATGAACTATTCTGCCTGGAGAGCTTTGACTTACTGCTCCATAACAAAGTTAAAATCTTTCAAATACAAAAAAGGCTAGGGAAGTAGCTCTGCAGTGATTTGAACTTGCTATAAATGTATTCTTTTTACCATTTTCAAATAATGTTGTTTGAGCACTCCTATGCATTGCACACGTACTTAGAATATATTTTTATGTACAAGTAAATGGTATTTCCTCCACAGAGGAAAAAGGGGAAAAGTGTTCTTGAGAGTGACAGTTTGTCCATAAAGGCCAAACAAATGAGTGTTTTGTGTAAGTCTTTTAAGCAGAGAATTGATATTGTTCTTTAACTTAATAATGACAACCAGAAAATCCAGTCCAAATAGCTCTATATCCAAGCCTAGCACTTGGGAGAATTGAGGCAGGGTAAATGTATGGGTAGCAGAATTTACTTCCATGAACTCCCATTGCATTCAAATGCACATATATGTATTTTATTTATGTATTAAACAGAGACAGTGAGAGCATAAAGACTGCTAGCTAGAAGGAGTTTTTCTTCTAATCCAACATGGTGCACCTAAATATTTTAGTACCTAGTTAATACCTTAGCCCCTGAGAGTCTGTTATACCAAGGCTGCACTTAAGGAGGTATTTTTGGGACTGGATGTGAGAGGGGAAGTGAGATGACCTGCTTACTGTTCCTCACCCTATCACTGAGCTCTTCGGTGAGCTTCGGAGTTGTTTCATTTCCTTGTGCTCCTGAGAAATTTAGGGGAAAACCTCGTGTGTTAGAGACTTGTAATCCCTCTTTAATTGTTGTATATGCAAATTTCTCCAGAGCTGTTTGCTTCTGCAGTGCCTAAACAGTTTTCTCCATGCAACTAGTATCAGGTATGTTTAATGCTATTGCTGACACTCTGAATTTGTGTAAGCAAAGCCTTTGCAAGGAACTCTAGCTGCAAATGCTCTTAGGAAATAAAGGAGTCCTATCTCAGGTGTTTAATAGCATGTGCAGAACTGTTAGGGAAAACTGTTAAAAATGTAGTAATCTGAAGTGAGAGTGAGATTTAAACCAGTAGCTCAGAAGCTTGTGTTCTAGATTTGGCTTTGATGCCAGCGACCAGGAAACTCTCTTGAAGTGTGAGTGGATCCCAGGGATCCCTGTGAGGCAGGAATTTAGTTTGACAGCTCTTGTCAAAGACTCTCTCTGTGCATCCCCTACCATTCTTTTGATGCAGTTGATCAGAAAAGAGCACCATGTACAGGAGCATTGACCCTCTTTTGTGTTTGTTGTTTGATTGGGGTTTTTTTGTTTGTTTGTGGTTTTTGGTTTGGTTTGGTTTTCCTCACTCCTCCCAGCATGTTTTCTCAGCTGACACTTGACCAGACCTGAACCTATGTAGCTTGAGAGCTTTGGAGGGATAAAAGGGCAAATAATGCTGTAGGGAGAGGAACCAGGTCAGATATTTTTTTTAACTCTTAACATTGCTGTTACTTTACTGATTTTGAAATCTTAACCTAATGGAAGAAGAGTAAATCATTGTAGAACCAAGACAAAAGAAGATACTTACAACCTGAGGTGAATCAAGTGGAAACCACATTGAAGTTCAGTGCAAAGGCTGCCACACAGATACACAGTCTGTTTCCAAGGTGTGTGTGGGGTGGTATTTTTTCATTATACAGTTCCTATGCCCACTTGACCTGATGAGAAATCCAAAAGAAAAATCACATGTGATAGTAACAACCTAAGAGGTAGAATCATTAACCATGAAAATAGTGGAGAAAAAGGATGCTTGCACAAGATTGATGCATCTTCTGCCTCCCGACTATGCATATGTGTTAATCTGCTTAGAGGATCAGAAACAAGAGAAGAAAGACAATTGCAGCTCTTGCCAAACCCAGGGAAAAAAAAAAAAGGGAGGGAGAGGGGGGGAAGGAGGCAAAAAAATCCCAAGGCAGAGTGAATGACAACCCAGGCAAAAAGCCTACACTTTTGCCTCTGGCAGTCAGGCAGGTTTTGTGAGCTTTTCCCCTTCCCTTGGCCTTAAACTAAATAAATAAATAAGTACATCAAGCAGCCTTATTAACAAGGCCTAGGAAGCTGGTGGTTTTAATATCCCTCCTTCACCTGGAGCAGAGGTTCTGTTCTATTTCCTTTCACGTATATGGCAAAGGTCAGCTATTGAGAGCGACTTGTCGTTGCTGCTCTGAGCGCCTGTGTCTATTACTAGCTACCACTGTTTCAGTCCCAAGTGTTTGTTGTTGTGGTGAAAAAAAAAAAAGCTTCAGCATCCCAAGCTTATTGGGAGTGGAAATATATCAAAAAAAGCAACCCACAAACAAGGTTAAAAGCACAAATAAAGATGGAGAGAGAAATAGAAAGGGGAGGAGAAAAAAGGAGGGGGGCATCAGTCCAATTTTCTTTGGAGACGTATGGCATTGTTGGGGCTGTCTGGCAGTGTTCCAGGGCTTCAATTGAAAGTGAATTTCTTTCATTGAATTCCATCCAGAGATATCATAACCTCAAAAGGCTACTATTACCCAGAGGGTTTCAGATGAAACCATCTGAGCGTGACTTTTGAAATGCAAGAAGTCACAATTGTCGTTTGACAACACGGGACCTGTCAAGGCCCCTCTTTCCAGACAGACAAGTTGTTTACATAATCCTTCCACCCACCCTACTCAGGTGAAAACCCTTCCTTTGCTGGGCTTTTTTTTCCCCTCAGCAGGTGCAAAGTCAAAACAACAATAATAATAATTTTAAAAGTCCATGGTGAACTCCTCCCAAACCATCCCATGCTTTGACAAGCAAAATTTAAACCTTGCCTTTAATGGGCATTGGAAGGCAATGGAATGGGGAACCGAATGGCCTCTAGGTGTCAGTGAACCAGGTTAACTCCTCCTGTAGTAGTAATAGTCATAATAACCAAGAAATGAATAACAACTCCTTCAAACTTCTGGTGTGAAAGAAATCATGCTGGCAAACCCAAAAGGCTGGAGAAGGTGGAAGACACAAAGCAAGCCATACTGTGGTCATGTGCCAAATGAAAAGGAGATAGTTGGAAATGAACATCTGAAGTTTGGGAAATCTCAGAAGACTTTCCTATAAAGTCAGAAAACAATTTAAAGGAAACCATAAAAGTGCCGTGCTTTGAGGTCCTGTTGGCAAAGCTCTCCCCAGCATTGTATTCTGTATCTAGACACTGATAATTTATCAGAGGCCACTTAGAACTGGCTGTCTACTCCAGGTCATTCAGAGGCATCAAAAAGAAAACACAGAAGAATGCAATGCAGGGAAAATATGCCCTTAAGCAGTAACAGATTATTGATGGTAAAATGCCTCCATATCTTAGGGCTCCATTAGGAAGCTTTGGAACAAAGACTTCTTTAAGACCATTTCAGAAAAAGAACTGATGTCTGCTCTCTCTGTAACTACAGGGATGCTAAGGCAGATAGGAGTGACAGTGTCCAGAACTGCAATAGTGAAAGGCTGCTTGGGAGAAAGGAGCTGTAAGCTTGTATTTCATAGTGCTGAGGAGGTGTTTGAATTCCAACTGGAGGAACATACTGATGAGCCCTCTAATACCACTGTAGCAAACCCTGCAAAATCTACTGGAATTAGTATACAGGATAAAATATGGAACAGATGCTGGAGTTCTGCTGCAGAAAGTACTAATTCTGGGGATGTGTCTGATCCAGATGTCCTTTCATAAAAAATAGTTGCAGCTATTGCCTTAGAAGCCATAGTAAACCCATAAATGTAAGAACACACAGCAACAGCAGAAAATACATTAGTGGCACATTTGCAATATGTGTTTGCTCTTCCACCACACCTTTAAGTGAGCTTAATTCCATTGATCACACTTTTTCTTCTGTCTGGAGAGGAGATTAGGACTTTAGCATTGCTAATCTTTACTAGTTAATGAGGAGATAGGAGGAGGAGATAGTAAAACAAGAAGGAGTTGTGCAGAGCATCTCTTCTCTGGATCCGAGAGGGAGAGCATGGCTCTGCATTAGCAGAAGAAACCCATCTTTAGGAGTCCTTCCTGTTGTCCCCAAAGCAAGCCCCCCTGGGCACTGGGTGTGTGTTGGAAATGGGTCTTTGGGCAGCTCAGACATGAAGCAGTGCACTCAGTGCTTGTGTCCTGCTTTGTGCTGTGCCTCCTCCGACAGCTCATCTCTGGACAGGGTTTGATGCACGTGTGAAGCCTGGTTATCTCTCTGCTGATCTCAGGAATGAAGCTGGCTGCTCATTTCTTGTCTGACAGTGCTGGCATGGCAATGTCTGCAGAGCCTGGTGATTGATCAGTCATGGCTGAAGGAGTGTAGCTGCTCCTGGTGGCAGCAGTGGATTTTGTCTGATGCATTTCTCCCCTTCAGATTTTAGAAGCTATCTGTTCCCAGAGGTGAGAATGAAACTGTTAATTTTGAGACTTGTAAAACTAATAAAGAGCACACAGTGATTTATGGCTGTCCTTACAAATCTTTCATCAGTTCCTCTGTGTATTTCTTGATACCTTTCCATGCAATTATTTTGGAGTAGATGGTGCACACACAGAAGCACTGTTTGTATGGCAGGATAAAAGGTTTCAGTCTCTTCAGATTGGGAACAGCAGGGTTTTTTTTCTGCCATGCTGATTCTGATCCTGTTTAGTAAAGTATCTCACAGGAAAAAAAGCAGATACATGGGAGATTCCCACATTTGTGAGTGATACTAGCTGGATACTTCCTGAGGAAAGAGTTTATAGAGACCTGCTAGGGGAAATATAAATGGGAACTGATGGTTTTGTTTATACAAGAATCTCTCTTTTGCTGGAACACAGGGATTTACTCACCACTGGGCTTAGCTCAGCAGGTGACAGCCTTCAAAAGAGAGAGCAGACTGGAGGACTGATGCTTTGAAATATGGCATTTAATATTTTTTGGTTGTAATTAGGTTGAGTTGATGTATCTTGATGTACAGTAGAGCCTCTTTGCTATAAATGGTTGGGTTCCAGGAGTGGCAGCAAAAAGTAGAGGGAACAAAAACAACAGGGAAATGTGTTTTCTTTTGTATATTTCTTTTCCTAGAAGTGGAGAGCAACACATCCATATACCTACTATCAAAAAGAGTGTGGGGAAAGTAAAGTGGCAAAAGATGTCTGAAAATGTTGTTAATCCTTCTTATCTGGTGTAAATACATACTGAGGCAATCTCTGGGTAAAAAATAAGAGTAGGAAAGGTAGCCTTCAGGATGAAAAGGGCACTCTAAAGGCCTGGCCTGGATGAGCTGTCAGATGGAGCCAGGAGACATGGCTTCACACTGAGTAACACATGTTGAGATATGATAAAGCAGGACTCACATGGAGTTCCATGGCAGCAGGTTACTCAGCTCATTTGATCATAATTCAAGCCATTTGTGTAACTAATGATGCTCTCAGATGTTTGGCAGAATAAACTAACCAGCCATTTAACAGCAGCACAGCTTCTCTGTGGCTCAACATGGATCCAAGGAATTCTGCTGCAGTCAAAGGTGTGCAGCTCCTATCTCTGAGCAGTTTTGTTGGCTGAGTGGCTCAGTAACCTTTCAGCAGAGCTAGCTATAGAACAAATAGTTCAGCAGGAAGGAAAAATGTGCTTGGGAAAAGCCATTCTTGGTCAGTTGCTGCACATCTGGTTTAATGTCTTTCTGGTGAGGCAGTGTACCAAGCCAGCATGTGTTCTGCTAATGCTGAGATGGTGTGAATCAAACAGGCTCATGGATGAATGACCTCTTGTGTGGTTTGCAGCTTTGGGAAGTCTTTCATGCTAATCCAAGGCCACTTTAGGTTAAACAATCACACAGAAGTTGTCTGAAAGATGAACCTGATGATATAGCTATAGTAGCTGGTTTTCAACTTTTTTTTTTGCTTCCTTTTTTTGCCCCCTCCTTTGTTTGCCTTCATAAAGGGCACAATCCTATGAGTAATCCACTGAGCAGGTTGAGGGAGGCTCAGGAAACTGGCCATGGGAGAGAAGCTGGTGTTCTGTTTTGTTTTGCTTGTTTAACATCCACTTTGTAGGTCCCTGAAAATAGTATTTACAGTAAAGGTGCTGGGCACATACCTCCTTCCACAACTGCAAAAACCTGCTTGTTAATGCTCAAGTAAGGTTAAAAATGTGTTACCTTGTTCCTGGAATAATGAACATAGGCACAGTTAACAACAACTTTTAGTGAGGGCAAGAGTGCTTTAAAGAGAAGGAATTAGGTAATTAGCTGCATGACTAATTCACCAAGGAAGCAAATCTGTCCTTTTATGGGATCATGAGTTTTCTCAGTTTTGTGTTTTAAAAGCTTCCTTTAAGTTTCAGTGCAATATATTTGAAAGAAAAAGAGGAATGTGTTTTCCACAGAATCAAAATCCTTGGAAGTTTCTTTCTGAGTGCTGTTTCTACTGTCTCTGGTACACTTACTGAGGAATAGCTGCCTGCAGAAGCCAGGTCTAGTTTGCATACTAATGGTTTTTGTAATTGATCTTTGCAGCTTTCTTCATGTGCTGTGGAAGATTGCCTTCCTCTTCTTTCAAGTGAACTAATGAACATGCAAGCAGAGGATCTGCAGCAGGAGCCAAGCTCGCCCTGGCACAGTAGCAATGCAGCTTCCACATGCTGGCACCCTCCTGCTCCCTTGGGTGGTGTTACTCAGGTGAGCCTGGAAGCTCTTTGGGAATCTTTCTGCTGACCTGGTTGGACTGTTGGGTTGGTTCTTTAAATCAGTGTGCAGACAGATACTCATTGGATAGACTGAGTCTTTTTTCCCTTCCCTTTCTCCTTTCCCCTCAGTCTGCCTGATATTCCTCTATTAAAACCTCCATGTGCCAGCCTTTGAATGGATGAGCCTGTCTGAGTTTATTTCTTCTTTATTTTTCCTTTCTATCTTTATTTCTCTTCTCTTGTCTGTGAGTACTACAGCAGAGCTCTTTGCTCTGCTCTAGTCACCCTTAACCCATAAAATAAACTACTTTTAAAAGGGTGGGGAGGAAACAATAATAGATGGTCTAATAAAAGATACTGTCTCTCCCTACAAGCCTTCCTTCACTTCACAACAATACAGCAGCATGATAAAATAAACTGCTGGTGCCATATGTTTTGCTGAAGAATTCCTCCCTCTTCCCCAAGAGGTGACACAGTCACAGTAGCATTGGATTTGGTATAACTGAAGGCTGACCTGTAGAGCTTTTAGTTTGGAAAAGAACCATTCTGGGATGTTCCTGTAAGTGTTCTTTGCTGACAGCCAAGATAATTTCAGTGGGAGGACACTTGAGAGGAGAAGGGCTTGTGTGGTTTCCTTGTCACTCTTGCTATTAAGGTGAAGCTGTGTCTGCATCTGGTTTGCACTTAACATGCAACTACCACTGTGTGATAGTAGCACCATGATTTGGGTTCTAGAGCCAGTTTGGCAAAGCACCTTTTTATTTTACTTTATTTTTTGTCTAAGAATATGCTCCCAGCTGGAAGAAGAGTGTTTTGTTTTGTATTTTTGAGTTGTGCATTCCGAGCAGGTTAAGAAATCTGTTTATCAATCACAGCCTGAGCAAGGCTTGCAATTTTAATATCTGTTAGCAGTCAAGGTAAACTCTCTGCATTTGTCAGCTGGTGTTTATCTGGACTTGCTAACATGTATTGAATTCCTGTTTTCTAGGGGTTTGTTGTGTTTCATTTTTGATGTATGAGATAGCACTTGACTAAAGAGTATTTTCAGAGGGAATACTTTCTAAATCAATAAACTACCTGGAAACATTGGTTACTTTTAATTGTAGTTCATCCTTACCTGTATTTGGCTAACACTGAAAGTCAGTGAAAAGATCAAGAAGATCTCTAGGTAGTATTGTGAAGCCTTGAGTCTTTAAATAAAAAGGTCTTCTAGTCCCAGGGTAAGGATTTAAATAATAAAGTACAACTCTACTCTTACTTTTAACAGCCATTTGCACATTGCTCTTTGCTTTCCACAGCTTCTTGTTTTGGTTAGTGGCACTTGGGGCTTGGGAGCATCATCTATGACAATAGAACTGTCCAGTAGTGCCTTGTGAAAACTCTTGGATATCTAGACTTAGACAAGGTGAAGTATTTTCATTCACCAGACCTTGCTGTCAAATGTAGAGTAGAGGAGAGGAAGGGAAGGATAAGGGAAAAATAATCTGGAACAGGCAGGGTTCACCAAGAGCGCAATCATTTGAGGCTTTCTTCTTTCTCCCTTTCAGAGGCCAGTCTTCTGCTTCCTTTCTCTCTCCTTCTCTAGTACACTGTAGTCTAGTAGAGTCTCTCCTTCTCCTGTCTGCGTGGAGGTTTTCTTCCTCTCTGCTGTGTGATGCTGCTTGACACTGGCCTGTGGTGATTCTGGGCTTTTCTGGCCCTGCTCACTGAGATAAAAAGTGACAGCCTGGGAGCCCCCTCGTGTGCTGCTGAGCTTTCAGCCTGTAGCACAGAGCAGTATATCAAACACCAGCAGGCCAACCCCTTTTTGTTGCATTAGCCAGTCAAGCATTTTGTGCTGCTGAATGTCATCTTATTTAACGTTTTGTTAAACAGCTTCTAAAGGTCTTAACAATATGACAGATGGGGCCACTGAATAGATGCTTTAATGGCTGAGCATTAGTTTGCTTTGGTTTGATAGTGTTTATTGTTAGTTAAGTACTGTTTAAATAAATCAATCTTCCCCCTCTTTTACAATGCAGATACATTCAAGAGAGGGTTTTATTCTTCTTGTGGTGAGTGTGTGTTTCAGTCTGTATCTGTTGGTCTCCCTCATAGGCTATGACTCCAAGGTCTGGATCATGTCTGTAAAGGTTAAGGCATGTTTTGAGGATTCTGCAACTGTGAATTTATATCTTAGATCAAATTTTGGGAGTCATTACAGGTCTACTTTTAACACTAGAAGGTAACACCTCTGTTGTCTTGACCCAGTTCTAGTTCTGGGAAACAGCTTACCAATCTTTTATTCCCTTTGCTGTCTCCATTGGCACAGTTATTCTTCATTTCCCTTCCCAGTGAATCCTTCTCATGGATAATCATTTCTGCACAGGTAGTCAGATATGTTTAATCCTGATATGTTTGCTTCAGAGTAAAATATCAAGATATGACTAAACACTGTTCAGTCTTAGCCCCTTAGGGGCTGTGGCTTCTGTTTTATTTCTAGAAGGCTCAGTTTAGCACACTGAGAGCACTGACACAAGCTGCAATAATTGCAGGGTGGAGAATTTCCCTCTAAAGGTCTAGAAATTGCTAAGATAAAATCCTGTCTTTTGATGTTAACTGCTGGATGCAGGCCCCATCCATATTTAAGGTGGCTTCCAAAAGTATTGTGTAGAAGATGCTATGGATGTTCCTCTGAATCAAGGACAAAAGAAAAGAAATAGTGGAATCTGGAATTGTGGAAAGTAACAGGAAATCAGTACAATTTTGTTCCACAGTGGACATTTGTACTAATAATTTCGGTATTTTATATACTACATATACAACTGGGGAAGGGAATACAGTTGTTCTTCTGAGGCAGTGGCCTTAGATGATGCTCACAATTTTTGAGCATCAGCTTGTCATTGGGCAGACAGGAGACAATTCACTTATTTAGGCTGTGAGGCAGAGTTTTTGCCTTATTAAGCCTCTATACCATTTGTAACTTAATGGTGTCGTGGTCTCACTTGAACCACCCAGGCATTTTTGAGAGACAAATAGCAGTAATACATTTGTTCTGATTAATTTGCAGACTGCCTTTTTTTTTTTTTATTTCTTCTTTAATAACTCCATCCCCCAAACTTTCAAAACACTGCTCTGAAATAACAAAGTGTTACAGATGAGGTCTTCTGATTATTGCCCTTTAAAGCTTTTTTTCACATGGCCAGGCTTCACAAAAACCTATTTTACTCACAGAAATTAGGTTTCTGGTTAGTAGGAGCCCTAAGTAGACATGAATTACAGGAAGGTCCTTTGAAACCCACTCCCCCCCAGTCCTTGTTTCATTAAATCCCATGAAGCGACCTTAATTTAGTGGAACACTGGATAGGTTGTTCTGTTAACCTATTAGCACTTTGGCCAGTCCCATAAACTGTATTCATGGGTGATTCCATCAAGAAGGACAACAGTGGGATTAATATTATTTCAGGATACAGTAAATGCCACAGTGATGAAGCTGTTTAAGATCTGGTGCTCACTGTGTCACACTGAATGCATTGACATTTACTCTGCTATCACTTCATTTCCAATATTCTTTCCAAATCAGCCGATGCTAATGTTTCAGCATGTGTGCAGAATACAATTCCATCAAGGCTAGGGAGGAAGGAGAAATGAACTTAAAGCAAGTACCTTCTCCCCTATTCCTTCAGCCCCCTCCCTCTCCCACTGTTTTGGAAGGGAAGCTGGGCTTCAGTTTGCTTCTTGAGGCAGGAGTCTGGGTGTGGGGCCTAGGTCCTGGAGAGAAGGCAGAAGATAGGTAAGGTGACCTCTTTACCCTGTTGTCTGTGGTGCTGTGCTTCTACTAGGTTTTGAGCTTCCTTGCAGGGTACCAGTACTTCTAAGCTACTGTGAAGCTGGAAGTTGAAACACGATTCTTCTGCCAAAACTCTTGACTGTGTCCCCTTCTGCAGGGCTCTGGGTGCTGAAAGATGACACACATGCCTAATTCAAGCTATCTGATTTCAAAGTTGAGGAATCAGATTAGACTGCATGAGAAACAGTTCCCTGGGACAGTTTCATAGCTTTTCCTGCTGCAAATGCTTCAAAACAAATATATACTTTGAGAAAATGGTTTGCATCATCAGTATTTCCAGTCAGGAATTCTCAGGAATATCCCAGCTGTAAGTGCTGACAGATCTAATCCTCCTTGTCTTACAGCAGCAGATGAAATTGTTGTAGTTCTAACACACAACAGAGGCCTCATAATATGACTGGAAGTCAGGTGTCTGCAGGGCACTTTTAATAAGCTTAGTCCTGGCAGAGAAGCTTGCCTGTGGCTTTTGGCCCTTGCCTTAATCCTTCTGACTCAGTTTCCTCATCTGCAAGGCAAACCTCAGAATACCCTCAGTGAATGCCATTAGCAAAGTCAACAGTTACCCACAGCTATTTCCTTGTTTAAATACAGGAGGATGGTCAGACTTTCAAACCACCACCACCACCACCTGGTTCCTTTTTACAAGGTTTTTCAACTTGCAGCTCAAGAATAGATAAAACATCTCACACATGGCTTTCAATTGCCACTTGGAATCTTGCTGATATTTAAGCTGCTTATAATAATGAGTCTTCTTTCTGATAGAAACATCCCAAACATATCTGCCTGTCCTTCATGACTGCTGTGCTGTGTGGCAGCTCTGCTGCTGGCCTCCCTTGCCATGCTCCAGTACAGAGAGTGCCTGCACAGCTGTGCCTGACATGTTCACAAAGCCAGAAAGGAATGGTAAAATACTCAATTCCTCTGGGACTTGGCAGTGCTCTTCAGACCTCCCAGAAAATCTTTGCCTAAGGGCCTAGCACAGGAAAAAAACAACCCAAAGCTGTTTCCACTATGTGGTAGATCAGTACAGAGATTATTCTCTCTGCTGGGTATCTCAAGTCTGCTTTCCTGCTTCACACATGCTGCTCCCATGCTGCAGTCCTGGCCAGGTAATCTGCCTTACAGCTACAGAAGTCTATGCTGAGGGTTCACTGGGAACTGATGATTCAAACCTCCTGCCTTTCCCAGCACATTTAGCATGGAAAGCTCTGCTATGTCCTTCACTGTTCAAGGTTGTCACCTTTACTAACACTGCTTTTGACTTACTGCCATATCAAAAGCTGCAGCTTGCTTCAATCCCCTCCCATATTTTCTGTGTTATCAGCTCACTTTGAGTTATTTAATAGGAACAGTTTGTTGGATGCTTGATGATAACGTGTGGTAGAAACCTTGTGGAATTTGATGGGAACAGGATCATGCTCATAAAGGTGCCTGACATTTGTTGGTGAAACATAGGGAGTAAATTTTCTGGGTGCCAGACAGTGCATGGTTACACTTACCTTCAGCAGCCAGCAGTGTGGGGCATTGGTTGCATATGCTTAGTGTTTAGCTGCAAATTTTCTATACCTGTTTTCAATACAACTTCTAAACTAGAAGAGTAATGGGAGGAAAGAATTTGTTTCATCCTGAAAGGATTGGCCTTGGAGAACTACTTGTATTTAAAAAAAAACCCCTCAACAAACCAACATTGTACTGGTTTAATGGCATCTTGCAATTTTGGCCACTTTATGAACACATACTGTAACTAATTTGTTAGCTTCTTTTACTTCCATGTTGTGAAGTGGTATTTGCATTGCCATAGTATTAGATTGCTTGGTGACCTGTTAATTCAAAATTGAGGTTAAGACAGCCCTTTTATAAAATAAACAATACTGTAGTAAGTTGGAGCTGTCAGGAAAAACTCAGTGGGGTAAAGAGAAATAATTTTTTGGAAGCCCAGAAGTCCCCATGTGGGTGTCAGCATCTCACATTAGTTCCTTCCTTTAAGTGCCTGAGTCACACAGCCCTGTCAAATGACTCTGTGGGCATTTTTATAAGGGCACTCCAACATGGAGGTGTTGAAAAACAGTTTGAAATCAAAACAAAAGTCTTTGGTGTCTTTTCAAGAGCTTGAAAGGCAGCCAGGAACTTTTCAGCAAAGCAGCATGTCACTGTATTAACACCAGACAAAGAATTGTGTTGGTTGCCACTGGGCAGTCTGTGCAGGACATGCTCCAGAGGTTGCTCTTTCCAGCATGGTTTTAAGACACCTTGCAACACCAATGTGCTTGCTTCTCTGGGAATATAGTCCTTTCGATTAGTTTTTGCTGATTTCTCCTGGATAAAATTCTTCATTCTTCTCTAACTAACTTTGCTTTACACAAGACTCCTGACAGCTGCTTGTTGGTAGCTGTGCTCCTGCCTGCTTCCTCACCAACACGTTTCCTTCATGGATTGTAGGACACTACTGGAAAGCAGATCAGCTACAGGGGATTGGAGAAGACAGGAGATCAAATTGCAGCTTGGCACCACTGTAAAGTGCAACACGTTGCATGTGTTCCTTGCAAAGGGTGAGGTACATCTGCACTGCTTGTCTTGAGGCAACAGAGAGGAGAAATGCTGCATCTGGCAGAAATTTGCTTTTGGACAGAGGATCTCCAAGTGCTAGCTCTTGCCCTGAGATCAGTCCTCGTGCTTGTTGAGAGCAATTGTGAGCTTCCTGCTAATTTGGAGAGGCTTATGTTCAAAGCAGTTATAGTGCAGTTGTCCATAATGAGAAACAGTTGAGTCTTCTGCACGTACCCAACCTGGGTTTGCCAATTGTTTTATTCCTGATGTGTAGATATTGCCATTTTGGCTGAGGTCTTGGAAATCCTGGGCTTCTTAAACATGGCTCTGGTTGTTGTGGGTAGAGCCACTGTGGTTTTTACTCCAAGGAGGAGTGTTCAAAGATCTCTTGGGTTTGGCTCTTTGACCTTGTTGAAGCAATGTTCTTGTTTCTGAGAGGTGAGCAACTAACATCTTAGGAAGCAATGGCCCAGCTGACTCTCCTGGAGCTCTTTCTTGTTTCCAGCCTCACTCTGTCCAAGTCACTCCATACAGCTCTTTGGCTGGTGACATCATGCTTAGCTGCAGAGGTGCACAGCAATGCTCGTTCCCTTAGCATGGGGGTGATTTATTTTACAGGGAAGAAGCAGGATGATTTCCTGTGTGAGGCACTGAGGATTAATGGGTCTGTCAAGCTGTGTAATGGGTGGCTTAGCAGAGCTGACACATGAAAGGGCCGCGCTGGTATGTGAACCACCTTCGGGCCTGAAACTATTTCTGGAGCTCAGTCCCAGAGAGCTGAATGAACATGAACTCAGAATTCAGTTCCTGCCTCACCAGCCCTAGCAGAGACCCATCTGCATGCCAGGAGAGAGCTTTGCTGAGCAAGAACTTAATGCTGCCCCTGCAGGGACCCCATAGCAGGACACATTTCTGCCCTCCAAAGTCTGCATGCTTGGCTGGAAAACATCAGCTATTTCTGTCTACCTTATGATGAACCTGTACTGCTGACCAGTGTGTCACACAATGTTTATAAAAGCTCTTTTCATCCTTTCTAGAAACTTGAGGGCAGAGCCTGGTCCCTTGTGAACTGATGGAAGAAACTTCTCCTCTTCAGCAGGGTGGAAGCAGGCCCTGGGGATTTTCCAGGGTGAAATGCAAAGGGTAAAGCAGGATGGATATTTCTGAGTTCTTTAGTTTTCAGAAGGCTAGCCCCTTGAGGGTCAAATCTTTACTCAAGCAAGATTTACCTGTCCTTGGATGTAGGAGAAAAAAAAAACCCAACAAATAAAAACGTTCTGCGGACAGCTAATGGTCTTTCCTGCAATGACTGTGTGTCTTTCAGTTTACCAGCCAGAGGAAAAACTGTAGACTGCCTTTATATCATTGGAGGAGATTAATAATGTCTGTGTCATGCATTTGGCTACAGCACGGATTGAGCAGAGATAGTGATGGTTTATTTTGTGGCTATAACTCTTCCATAGGCTGCAGGGAAGGGAGGGGTGTCCTGCTCCTGAATTTTGCAAGACATAGCTCTAAATCTGCTGTGTCTCTGACTTCTGCAGTACAGTAAGCTGAAGCAAAAGCCTTTCAGTGAAAAGGAATCTTCTGCATATTTTGAATGTTTGATGGTATTTCATTTCAACAGTCTCCTTCCTCTGTTTCTTTTGCTCTGTGCATTCCCTTCAGTGCACTCTTTCTTGGTTCCCATGGCTGGATAAAAGCCCAGCCTGCTAGGCTGTGGTGGGAGACCTGCCAGGGAAAACCAGTGAGCCAGTGGTACACATAGTGACCCTCCAGGCTGGGTATGCTTTTCCCAGTGGCAGTGACAAGCTGAAGGGCACTGGCACAGTGAAACCTATCTCCAGGCTGGTCCTTCCAGTCCAGCATGTGATTCGCCCTGTCAGCCCCAAAGGTTCACATCCCATCCTTTGGCTGCAGGTACCTCCTGTGCTTTTGGATAGAAGTCACCCATGGCATACAACAGGACCTGAAAAAGTTACTGTTAATCATTTAGCCACAACCATTTCCAGTGCAACCACAGTCCAGCTGTAAAGGTTTCCCATTTCCTGAGATGGGCTAGTGAGTCTGAGAGGTGCTGCTGTGGATCTGTTTTTCTTCTGGCTCTTCTTTCACCCTGAATTTTATTTGTATTTCCCCCTGTGGTGCTGACAGGATAATAATATTGTAACATCGTCACATCTGGTTAGGGAGAGGGCAGGAGGGGAGGAGGAAATGAGGAACTCTCCTCTGAACTAACCTCAGCTCTGCTCTATAAACAAATGAACACAGGAAACTCTGCAGCGAGCGGGCCGCAGCTGCCCTCCCTTCTGCAGGGGATGCCCCGTGCCTTTTGTGTGCACCCAGAGCTCTCCTGAAGTTCACTCAACTCCACAGGCCTTGGCACATGAAGGTTCAGAAAGTTAGTGCTAATGCAGCCTTTCATCTGCTGTCTTTTTTCCCCCCTGAAGTCAGTGGGAGCCTGGGATGCTCAGGAATGTCTGCTCATAACTGAACATTGGGATATTTCCCTTCTGCAGGCTCTCAGGTGGCCCATTTGTACCCTGACAGCAGGAGGCTGCTGGGAGCTCACTACAAGACCTGTGAGGAGTGAGGTTCTTGGCACGAAATAAGCAAGATGTGACAACAGTTTTTGTTGTTTGTTGTTTTTCTTTTTAAATGAAGAAAAAACAATGGTAAAATCTTCAAGGATGATCATTAAGTATGCCATGTGCTTACATCAGCTTGGAAAGCAAGGCTAGAGTTTCCACACTGCCAAAATGAAGCCTCAAGTGCCCAGGCTTTGTAAATGGGATAGCCTTTGCTTTCAAAGCTGCAGAAAGTCATCAAAGTGAAAAAGATTTTTCTTCGTGACAACAAAAAGGATAAATAATATTTTTTAAAAGTGCCAGAACCCTTTCCCCCACTCCTTTTCGTTCTTGGGACTCGGTGAAATCTGCTGTTGCCTGTTTGGGTGACCTCTTTGCTCTGCAGTTGGGTAAAACCCTTCTGTGAAGTGCAACGTGATCGCAGGTCTATTTTTGGCCCTGCTAATCTTGAGAACAGGGCTTCATGACATGGAGCCTGAGCTGGCTCACCAGAGCCCTGCTACTGCTGGCACCTTGAGTTCAGGCCCTCTCAGCTCTGTTGCCAGGCCCCACTTAGGCACAAGTTCAGGCTCTGTGATGCTAGCAAGCAAGTTTTCCTGTCTGAGCAGCTCTTCATCTTCTTGATGGGTATTTTGTGTGTGTGTGTGCTCACATGAAGCATGAGTGCAGCAGATCTGGTCCTTCTCCACCCTTCTGCTGTGGTTGGGAACTCCTTTATGATAGCAGCTTCTTTGTCTTTGCAGATGTAGCCTGGTGCTGCAGTGGGCTTGTTGTCAGTGAGCCAGCCCAGCTGGGTGGGGGGAATCAAGTTACTGATGGCATGGAAATGCTTTACTCACAGCATCCTCAGGCTGAGGAATTGCATTCAGGTGTTGCACATCAGTTTGGAATAAATCAGAGGGCACATGGGGGAAAGAGCTGTAAAGCAGCTGGTCTTCACTACACTCTGGTTTCTTCTTGGTGTGGGGTTTTTATACCACCACTCCCTCCATAGGTTTGTTTTTGTTTTGTCAAGAGGCTGAATTGTATGCTCTGAGCAGCAGCAGAGTCAGCAAGGAGGTGAGGTGAGGGATTTTCTCTTCTTCAAGATGTGTACTCCGTTTTGTTTTGTGAGGAGGACTGCCTCTGGAGCCCCAGCAGAGAGAAGGCTCTGCTAACAAGGCACAAAGCTCCTTACAAGTCTCTGTTGAATCACCTCTGGGCAGACCAAGTCCTTGGCCTTGGTGTCTGCTAAGTCCTGAGAAGTGGAGCCATCCTGGGCTGTGTGGGTGAGGACTGGAAGGAGAGCAGGAGAAGGAATGCTGTGGAGGCACAGGGTTTCTGCATGTGTTTGCAGAAGATTAATGCCAATCTAGGGAATCTGAAGAGTTATAGGCCTGAGACTTTCATTTTTCAGAAGGAAGAAAGCTTGTTTTCTCTGTATGGAAGCTTGCAGCAATTCACAGGGGAAATCCTGGAGGCTTGCTTCTGCATTTCACTCTTTTTAGTTTTTAACATGTTCAAAAAAATACTTGTATTCCCCTCAGATTCTTTCTGCCAGGATGTGTACTACAAATTATGTGGTTGAAAACAGCAACTAAACCAATTTATCAATTCAGGAGATAAGATTCTGTACACAAAGAGCTTTTTAGAACCTAGAGAGCCAGTTCAGCCTCCAACCTCAAGGAGAGTGAGACTCAGCTGTACTCTTAGTCATGATCTATGCATCCTCCTAGGCAAAAGGCACTGAGTCCAGGGCTGTGACAAGCAGTAGAATCTGATGGTAAATGGGCCTCCAGCTCTGAACAAAGGAACCTCTGTGACTTCTTTTGACTCCTGGACAGGTGAGTTGTCTGCTGGGTTCTTTGGTTAAGGGTATAGTATGTTCCCTGTGAAGAGCAGACTGGACTGAAGAAAAAAAGAGAAGAAAAATCAAGGTAGTATTTCCAGTGTTACCATGCATTAGGTAAAGGTTGTGATGGTCCTGGCACAGGGTCTAAGCTACTGTCTCTGCAGAGTGCTGACTCTTCCTACCCCCATGCTTGAGGGTATCCTTGATGCTTTTCAAGTTTGAGCCATGAAGGAGGCCTTGTTGCATGCAGTACCCTAGGAACTAAGATCAGGAAGAGTCAGATGGAGTGAGATCTTCTGGCAACTGCAGTGGGAGTTATGTGGGCCACTCCTTGCTGACAGAATCGGAGTGTCTAAAGTGATTTTTGGCTATGACTTTTGCATTTTGAGTTCTTGCCTTTCAGGTTGGCTTCTTACCTGGGGGAATCTTTTTCCATGCTTAATTTCTTTCCCAAGTCTTCCTGTTCAGGGTGTACTTTGCATCCTTGCTGTTGGCTCAGTGCTAGTCCTGAATGGCAAGAGCAAAGACATTAAATATTAGATTTGCTAAACACAGCTGACACATTCCTGCTCTCACACGAGGAGGCAGCAGCACGCCCAATGCTCCCGAGAGTTAGAAATGATCCATTTTATTGAGCGATCTAATGACAGCACTAGCTGAGCAGAGCAGTAATTATTATCTCTAGGAGACCCAGGAGATCCATTTTTTAAAAGGAAAATAGTGTTTTTCATGTATTTCTTTCAATTGTGCTCTCAGCAGTTCAAGGTTTGTCAGGCGTAACTAAAAATAGGAATTGCAGCCAGCCTTGTTCCAGGGGACAGATTGTGGGGGCCTCTTGGAGTCAAGGGGATGGGACTCAAGTCAGGGGAATGCTGTGAGAGTTGCTCTGTCCTTTGGCTTCCCTGTGGAACCTGGGAGTGCTCAGCGTGGCTGTGATGGAGCTCTTGAGGAAAGTAGAACTGGCTGTGTTTAGCTTGTATTCAGGCTGTTTGGGACTGGGGATAGGCAGGCAGGGAAGACTCCTTTTTTTTTTCCTCCCTGGATTTTCCTGAAGACATGTGGCCTGCTTCCTCTCAATCAGTGAATGTGGCAAAGTCACATGTAAAGTTATAAAGAAAAGGTGAGAGGCAGCAAGCTTCTTGGAATGTGTACTGGTTTACATCAGGAGGTGTGAAGGTATGTAAGCTTTGCTTATGAGGGTGCTGCAAGACCTCATCTTCAGTAGTTTGTGATGCTGACAAAGGAGCAAGTACAGGCAAAATACTAGCAGCCAGCAGAGCAGAAAAGGCCAGTCAACTCTTTTTCTTTTAATTGTAAAACAAAAACTCAAACAAAACCCAAGCCACAGTAAGGTCAGGAGACTTGAGTTCATCCTTTAGCTCCAAGGTGTTGCTGCATATGTGAGGTTCAGTTCTTTCTCTATTTCTTGTCTCCTCACTGCTGGTATTGCCTGAGGAACAGCACAGCACATGAAGTGGTCATCCTGCAGAGTTGGCTGCACAGTCTTTCCTGGTGCTGTTAGATTACAAATATTTGAGCCCAGTCCTAGTGGGATAGAAAATATAGTTGTATAAATAAATATTCAGTTTGCCCTTTTGCTGGGAGGAGAGAGTGAGTCCCTTTAAGACTTGTGTGGGTGGAATATGACATAGTATGGGAATTCCTACAATATTTTCTCCATACCAGAAAAAAATACCTAGAAAATTTTACAGGTCACATCCTCAGCTTATGTAATTGGCCTTTCTGAATGAGCTTCCCTAGAGCTAAGCCAATTCACAGGATGTCAGTATCTGGCTTTATATTGGCATGTCCTGCATTGCTTACACATTCCTTCCTGAATCCAGGCAGTTGGCTTTCTACCCTGAGTGGTTATTTTTGACCTTTGTCTCTAAAGACTGCCTTGTCCAAGAGCCAAGGTCCAGGTGTATTCTTGGGAGTCAGCTGCTGAGGGTAGCACTAGATGCCAAAGTGGACAAACAGAGCTCTGCCTGCTCCTTCCCCACTATGGAAAATCTCCTGCTTGATGACACAATTCCTTCATCTCCTAGATTTACACATCATTAGAAACCCAAACCTGCTCCTCAGTTTTCAAGAACTTGTTAGCCCCTCAAGCATCACGAGTGTGGCCTAATTTGCCACTGGGAAGGCTTAGGGAAAGCAATGTGACATGCAGGGTTTCTTTCATCCAACCTTTCAAAGTGAAGGTAACTAATGGAGCTAGCACTTTAGGAGAAAAAAAGGAAAAGGAGGGAAAAGCAAAGCGTTAGCATAGAAATACAATTTCAGTAAATAGCAGCGGTGCTAATTTCTGGCCAAACAGAGTTAGATCAGTATGGAAGCAATTAATGCCACTGTACCCATGAAACACAAGTTAAGATAGCTGATGTTTCAGGATAGAGTCCTTCATTAGAAATTANTGAGCTCCAGAGGTCCCTTCCAACCCAAACCATTCTAGGATTCTATGATCAATCACTGGTTTGTTTTATTAGCATTCATGGTGCTGCATGGTGTGATTACTTCTGATGCCTTCTGACAAGCATGATGAGAAAACACAGGGCCGAACCCAGGGCTCAGCCTTTGGGCTGGACTGGAACCCCTCTAAAGGCAGAAAGCTCTCCTGAAGGAGCACAGATTCCACCTGAGCCCCTGGCCCTCGCTGAGCTGATTGTCTACCTTCAGATTTATCGGTAAAGCACCGCCAGAACTTTGTCTCCTCTTTTAAACACTGCCCTGCAAATGATATGCTGAAAAGGCTGAGGTTCCCATATTGGCTGGGCTGTTCTTTATTGTCTGAAGGGCCTGAGTTTTGCTGACTAAAAGACCAAATGTTTTGCAGCCAGATGGTATTGATTCTTTACAGTTGTGTTCATACATCAGATGTAGATATTGTATTCCACTTCCCATTACATCTGAAAATGACTGGCTCTAATTGACAATGTGGCATCCACATTGAGAGCTTTGCTTTGTGGAAACTGGCCGCTGCTCAGGATGATTTTGTATTATTAACTCCTGTACATTGCCCCTGCTGTTTGATCAGCCTGCTTCTCTTTGTTCTGAGCCATATGTGTTTTCAAAACTAATACTTCTACACCTTCCAAGGCCTCTGATTGTGGTACAAAAGATGATAAATCTCTAGGGGATCTAACTATATCCTGGAGCGTACAACCTAATGAGAAAAATCACTGCAGAACACCATGCTTTGGTCTGCTGATACTCTATCTCCCAGCTTTCAAATCCAGAGAAGAAAGGAAGAAAAGGAGCTGCTGTGATGAAGCATTAACTGCATGAATAGCAAGTCTAAGTTTTATTTTCCCAAGGGAGACTGTATTTAACAAGGGCACTGCCATTGCTTCTGGATTTCCCATCAGTTCTTTAGATGGTAATATTCACTCTGATAAACCTCTTGGGGAAGAAATTCTTCCTGATATCCAGTCTGAACCTATCCTGGCACAGCTTGAAGCCATTTCTTCTTTTCCTCTCACTTGTGACTTGGGAGAAGAGACTGAGCCCCACCTTACTACCACCTCCTTTCAGGGAATTGCAGAGAGTGAGAAGGTCTCCCCTGAGCTTCCTCTTCTCCAGACTCTCAGCTGCTCCTCATAACACTTGTGCTCTAGACCCTTCATGATGCAGGATGAAGAAGGTGAAAGGCTTGCTCCTGGGCAGACTAGAGGTGTTCTGTCTCAGTGTTTTAAGCCCCATCCCTGAGCTGAAACACAAAATGATGCTCTTGTTGGGAAGCAGGCAGTTGAACACTGATGTGAGTATAACTCCATGCATGTTCAAAATGACTGTAAGAGCTCTCCTTCCCTGAAAGGAGACTAGTGTTTCTTTTTTCTTGTTTGTTTTG
>VWZO01007545.1:202819-308128 GCA_013396975.1 Bucco capensis | reverse complement strand
CAATTTAGACTGGATACTAGGAAAAAGTTCCTCCCCACGAGGGTGGTGGAACACTGGCCCAGGTTGCCCAGGGAGGTGGTTGAGTTCCCATCCCTGGAGGCATTGCAGGTGAGGCTTGCCAGGGCTCTGGGCAAGCTGCTCTAGTTGGGGATGTCCCTGGCCACTGCAGGGGGGTTGGACTAGATGAGCTCCAGAGGTCCCTTCCAACCCAAACCATTCTAGGATTCTATGATCAATCACTGGTTTGTTTTATTAGCATTCATGGTGCTGCATGGTGTGATTACTTCTGATGCCTTCTGACAAGTATGATGAGAAAATGCAGGGCCGAACCCAGAGCTCAGCCTTTGGGCTGGACTGGAACCCATCTGAAGGCAGAAAGCTGTCCTGAAGGAGCACAGATTCCACCTGAGCCCCTGGCCCTCGCTGAGCTGATTGTCTACCTTCAGATTTATCGGTAAAGCACCGCCAGAACTTTGTCTCCTCTTTTAAACACTGCCCTGCAAATGATATGCTGAAAAGGCTGAGGTTCCCATATTGGCTGGGCTGTTCTTTATTGTCTGAAGGGCCTGAGTTTTGCTGACTAAAAGACCAAATGCTTTGCAGCCAGATGGTATTGATTCTTTACAGTTGTGTTCATACATCAGATGTAGATATTGTATTCCACTTCCCATTACATCTGAAAATGACTGGCTCTAATTGACAATGTGGCATCCACATTGAGAGCTTTGCTTTGTGGAAACTGGCCGCTGCTCAGGATGATTTTGTATTATTAACTCCTGTACATTGCCCCTGCTGTTTGATCAGCCTGCTTCTCTTTGTTCTGAGCCATATGTGTTTTCAAAACTAATACTTCTACACCTTCCAAGGCCTCTGATTGTGGTACAAAAGACGATAAATCTCTAGAGGATCTAACTATATCCTGGAGCGTACAACCTAATGAGAAAAATCACTGCAGAACACCATGCTTTGGTCTGCTGATACTCTATCTCCCAGCTTTCAAATCCAGAGAAGAAAGGAAGAAAAGGAGCTGCTGTGATGAAGCATTAACTGCATGAATAGCAAGTCTAAGTTTTATTTTCCCAAGGGAGACTGTATTTAACAAGGGCACTGCCATTGCTTCTGGATTTCCCATCAGTTCTTTAGATGGTAATATTCACTCTGATAAACCTCTTGGGGAAGAAATTCTTCCTGATATCCAGTCTGAACCTATCCTGGCACAGCTTGAAGCCATTTCTTCTTTTCCTCTCACTTGTGACTTGGGAGAAGAGACTGAGCCCCACCTTACTACCACCTCCTTTCAGGGAATTGCAGAGAGTGAGAAGGTCTCCCCTGAGCTTCCTCTTCTCCAGACTCTCAGCTGCTCCTCATAACACTTGTGCTCTAGACCCTTCATGATGCAGGATGAAGAAGGTGAAAGGCTTGCTCCTGGGCAGACTAGAGGTGTTCTGTCTCAGTGTTTTAAGCCCCATCCCTGAGCTGAAACACAAAATGATGCTCTTGTTGGGAAGCAGGCAGTTGAACACTGATGTGAGTATAACTCCATGCATGTTCAAAATGACTGTAAGAGCTCTCCTTCCCTGAAAGGAGACTAGTGTTTCTTTTTTCTTGTTTGTTTTGGTTTTTAAACCACTTGAACCAGTATTAGATTGTCTTTTGATTCTGCTGGTTTATCAAGGCACAGCTAGAGATGATAGAAAGAACAGGTTCATGAGTAGTGCACTGACCAAGTTTGAGACTTGCCTTTGTTCTGTAAACCTGTGGGATCTCATACTCTTTAGTGTGGGTACTAAGGCTTGCTTAGAAAAACAGATTTAAAAATATGACCAAAGAGATCCAATTTGCTTGTCCACTGTGAAGCAAGAAAGAATACTTCTTAATGCAGAGCTGGTAAGCATGTTGAATCTGATGCAAAAGGCTTGGCTGGCACAGGTAGGAATTGACTTTGGTAGTGCATTTGTGTGCAAGCTGTTACTTTAGGAAGATGGTTTTCATTTAGAAGCTGTTTCTGCACAAAGGATTTTGTAACAGTGCAATAAAACAATCTTGCCCATCCATCTTGAGCTGGAAAAACATATTTCACTTTTGTTGGAGGAAATACTTTAAAACCCCAGCTAAAAAAGAGTTTGGTGCTCTGAGTGAGCAGCAGTGAGCCTTCATTGCTCCAACAGGGGCAGATGCCAGCTGGGGAATAAATGTGAATAACTTCTTGGTGCCTCCATGAATATACTGTGTGAGAACCTTCCATGCTTCAATCCATTTATCCTCATCTCACCCCTCTCAGAGGATATATCCTCATTTGTGCAACAGGGGAGTTAAGTTTCAGAAAAGCCAAGTGACAGAAAATTGCATAGCAAGTCTTCATGGGAGCTGCCAGTTCAACCTGTTCTTCAGAGTCCCCAGCTAGCTCTGCACCCAGTTCTGTCCAAATCACTAGGGATCAAAAAGCACAACTGATTAAAAGGGAATGGCATGGTACTCAGCATCTTTGGCATTAAGAAGCCATTACTGTGCAAGAGTATGTTGACTGTGGATAGTTACTCACAGAAGAGATTACTCCCTGAATTAAGAAATGCAGGGAGTACTTCTGGCAGATCTCTCCTTCCAGGGAAAGCTATAATCAAATTCCTTTCTTTACTGTTTTTTGTAACCTCACTAATTGAGATCACCTAAAATGTTACCATCAGCTGAAGTCAGCGTCAATTAAAAATCCCATTTATATTCCCTAGGAAAACACATGGCCTTCAAAAGTGTTTGAGTTTCATTGGCCCTTCTCATCTGTTTGTCATTTAGAGTTCAGGCCATTTTCCATATTTCTATCAAATGCTGCCTCACGTGGAAATCTGGCAAATGAGCTTGCAAAGTAACTTATTTGAAGTTATAAATAATCTAATACTTGCCTGAAGTTGACCTCTCTATACAATAATATACAAGTTAATGTCTGAAGCTGAGGGACATGCAGTTCCCCACTACTGCCTTGTTAGCTAAAGGCAGAGTTGCACTTGGACACTTAGAGCACTTGTGGTCATTCCCACTGGTGCAGACTTGGCCTTGAGGTAGGAAGGAGATGGAGGAGGAACTGAGGCAGACTCTGTAATGTTGGCAGCTCTTCTAGGCATGAGATTTGACTCTGATGTCACTCCCAACTGCTCTCTTGCTTATTTATTTTTAAAAAAAAAAAAAAAGGTGAGCAGGCCATTGCTTTTTTGCTGTGATTGCTTTTTCCCTGTCAAATTTGTTCAGAATCCCTTCCCATTCAAGTCTGGGCTCTCTCATGTTTCCTGTTTTGAGAGGGAAGTGTTTGGGAACCTGCTGTTTCATGGGTGGTTGGAGGATGGACAGGGGAGGGGGCCCAGTAGAGTGTTAGGGCCACCCCCAGCCCTTCCAAACCATCTGGCAGGGAGTCAGCTGTCGAGGTGCTATCCATCCAGGGAGTTGTCAGGTGCAGACAGGTCCTTGTGTGCTCTAGGCATTTTTGGGGTGACCAGCAAGGAGCAGCCTCAGCCATGCTGTGTCTCTGTGACACGAAGCAGGCAAGCCATGCCCCCAGTCATCCTCTCAGCTGTGACTGGAATATTTGCAGTGGGAAGTTCAGCAGCTTCCCCTTGCCCTGCCTGAAGGATGAGGGCAGTCTTACATAGCCTGTGCTGGATTCCTTAGTATCCTAGTCCCTGCTGTATCATTAGCTTTGTTGTTAGTGGCTACCTTCACGCTGCTGTGCACAGGTGTCTTTGAGCCTGGCCTTGGGGTCAGACTCAAACCATCCCAAGCACACACTTGATTCCTCAAGTAGGGCTGATCTGGTGTTACCCAGCTGGTAAAGCTGGAAGATGTGAGGCTGGGCTGCCAAAGCAGCCTGGCTGTCAAGACTGCCACTGGCTAGTTGTGGAATCGATGATCCCAGGGGTCTTTTCCAACCGTTCTGATTCTGTGAGTGTCCTGGGCTTGGATCTGCAAATTTGTTGAAGCTACTTGGGTGCCTCCATCAGCTCCTATTCCTCTAGTCTGCTGAGGGACCCAATTTCATCTTCAGCATGGAGAGGTGAGCTTGATATTGGGGGGGGAAACTTCAAACTGCTTACCAGTAAGCAGTGGACATCAGTTATCAGATCTCAGGAGCTGTTTGGATGTCAGGTCACTCCCAGGGCCAGCTGAGTTACACCAAAGATGGAACAAAATGGAGTGTTTGGGCATGAAGATGCTATTCATTACACATAACAGTTGCAAAATCTTGTGCCTCAAGTCCTTTCATGCTTATTATTGTGACACACTAGACTTGGTTGTGCTTCTTTTGCTCTTGTGACACACCTCACTTACATTGATTACACTTTTAACATATTAGTGAAAGGACCTAAACAGTTTTGGAGGTTCTTGGCACCTGAAATTAAAGTATATTGTTATGTGCTCTCTTGGAAAGAGAGGACTCTGCTACCATGAAGCTCTTGAGCAGAGTTTTCTTTTTTCTGTTCTTCTAATCAGCCTCAGACATGAAGTACTGTGAATGACCATATCTGCTAATTAAGCTGAGCCTTGAATGACCAGGTTAGCACTCCACTTGTCAGGAAGCTTGCACTTGATGAATTGCATTTCAAGTTATTCTTGAAACTTTCCTCATGCCACTCAGGTTACTGGGACCTTGACCTCACCCCTGTGTCTGCAACTTCCCTGCTGTAGGTGCCCACGTTGAGTTCAGTGCACCTCCTCCTGTAGTAGCATTTAGAGGAGCGGGCTCTCCAGGAGCAAGTCCACATTGCAGCTGGGAAAGTGCCAAGTGCTACCCTTCTGGGCACTGCAGCTCCAGACTGCAATAGTATCAGCTCTCCTCTGCACTGCTGGTGTGGAAAATCATTTCAGCATGGGGCAGCAGAGGTCACTGAAGCCATTTTAGACTGTGCTTTCCATATTGTGGAGCCTCAGAGACTGGCATTTAGATCTCTGGCCCTGAGTTGCATTCAGGGAATTTGGCCTGTGTTTCTAGTTAAGAGAACCAATGCTAGGGAGCTGTGTGTTGTTTGGAAACCTGCTTACAGGTACTGGTCATAGTGATTCATTTCAAGCTATCAAACTAGTTTGATCTTGAGAGTAATGCATAAGGCACTGAAAGGGAGTTGTGCTTTATTTCAACCAAGGACTGCTAAAGAGCCACAGTACAGTCAAAAACTATTTCCCAGAAGCAGACACCAATGGTTTATGTGCTTAGAGAATCACAGCCCATCCACATCAAGAAAAATGTAGTCCTATCCTCTTTGGAATTGGGTTTGCTTTTTAAACTTGAATTTCTTTGGCTGAGTGAGAATACTTTAAAGCCACATCTTGGTAATGTAGATAAGTCACAAATAGGTGGATGAGTAGACTGAGAACTTCCTAGGCTCTTTGCTGCCCACCTGCCTTTGTGAGAATGCTGGCAGGTGACCATCAGCCCCATCTGTGGATGGGGACTTAGAATTCATTACCTGTCACTGTGATCAATGTCTTCTAGCATCTTCCCTTGATCCAGTGGTGCATCCACATCGAGTCCTCCTTTCCCTCTTCCAACATCAAGAGTCTATTTATGGACTCAGCTTCCTAATGAAATGTTTCATTTGCAAAAAGAATGGTTCCCAGGAAAATGTGAGCTCCATCTCTGTGCTCCTGTTAGCCTTTGTCAGACAATCCATAAGAGATGTGCTGGTGTTGGCCTGCTGCTCCTGGCTTTGCAGATAATCCTTTGTATTACTTTCCAGTGCATGTAGATAATTGAATTTAACATTTTTCTAAATGCCTGCATGCAGGAAAGCTAACCTTAAATGAGCATAATTAGAATTATTTATATACTGTAAAAATTTAACTGAATCAGAATTACTGGAAAATGTGATTTATTTTTTTTTAAGAGTACATTTTGCTGTAATTGAATTCAGTTAAAGCCTTAATTATTTTTCAGCTCTTGCCTTATGCAATCCTTCTCCCACTTGATCATGTCAGTTGCTTTAACTGTAGATAAAGTTCACTTCTGCAGCGATGGCTTATCCTCTCCTCTTTATCACTTTGGTTCAATGACTTGTTACTCCAAAGCCCCAAACTTCTAATAAATTGTGTTAGCAGGCTTAAAAACTTGTGTGACTAATGCCTGCGGGTTGCTGATGCTAATGCAGCCCCCCACATCTATGAAATAAACACAAGTACAGTCCTTGTTGCTCTAGGTACCATTTATACTAGTGACCAGTGCAGCCTGGCTTGCCTGGGAGATAAATGGGATCATTGATGAGCAATTAGGAAACAGTTTGATGGCAATCTGGGCTTTCTGTTGCAGGCTAGCAGGGCAGAGCAGCAGCCTATTTTCTGAAGGTCAGAACGTGTCACAAGGGGATGAGCTCACACTGGGATGAGGAGGCAACAAACAGCATTTTAATGAATGTATTTTGGTGGTGTGGGGAAGGGAGGAGGCAGAAGGCTCTTCTTTGGTGAGGCAAGATTGATGGCACTTGACCACAGACATTCTGAGGCCTGAAGGCTGTTCACAGGCAGTTCTATTTTTATTTGTCTGTATATCTATTTTCACAAAGCCTGCTCAGTCTGGTTTTCAGGGAAAGGTAATGTTTTGGTGGTAGCACAGTGTAGTGTGTGTGCTTGTTCTGAATGTTCTCACTTCTCATGTTATCATCTATCTCCTTGCTTGTGGGTGAGAAGGCAGAGTGAAGACAAACATCAGGATTTTCATGCTGTGGTTTCCTATTAGGCTCTTGTGGTATCTTGCCAGCTACTGTGTCTGTGCTAGCATAACCCTCTGAGGCTTTTGGGGCACCGTTTAGCGTTGGCACCTGGAGACACATGGATCTCTGCATGGATCCTAGTGCAGCCTCTTTGGAGGAGGTGTTTTCTGGTGAACAAACCTTTATTCCCACAAGCTGCTGAACAAGCCTCACACTTGAACCTTGGCCTCAGTCTCCTGAATGAGCTGGTGGCTCTCAGGCTGGTCAGTTTGGGTGTTTCAATCCAAACTCCAGTCCTGCAGCTCATGGCATCTTTAGGCGTGGGTGGGCTAGACAAAAGTGCCATGTGATGGTGGCTGCCTCATGCAGAACGAGTTCTTTCATTTTATGTTCTGGAGCAGGCAGCAATCCTTTGAGTTACCCCAAGAGAAGCAATGGGACAACTGGGCTGGCACAGAGCTTGGAGAGCAGTGCCAGTAACAAGCCTGACTCCTCTGAAACCAGATCCTGCCCTGCCCCTGATGAATGGCTCGGGGAGTTGTTCGCACAGCCGAATTCCTGCCGTCAGCACATCCCGCTGCTGGCCAGGCCAGCCAATGGAGACAGAGCATTGTAATCCCTGGGAATTATCCCTCTGGCTGCCTGGAGTGTCCTATCAAATGAGGATCATGTGATAGGGCTCCCAGTGCTTTGCAACTCCTCTCGTTGCCCTGATGAAATATTGATACACTTTTGGCATTTCAGGTTATTATTCCTGTAAGCTTGACTTTGGGCATATCCTTAGCTGCAGCACTCCTGTACTTTCTAGGGGCACCCTATGCTGTGGAGGAGAGCAGAGCTTTCTGTCTCCCAAGGCACACTGAGAAAGAATGGCCCTGCTTGAATCGTTATACCAAGTATCCAGCAGTGCTTTAAATGCACTAACCTTGGCTGAAGTGTTATGTGGGAGGAAGTACAGAGCTTTTCCCAGCAGAACTGCCTCTTTCATCTCCAAGTGAGTAAGCAGAGACTGAGGGCCTGCTGTAGGGCCTGGCTTGCATGTGAGCTTGCCCTGCAGAGCCCCCAGCAGCTGTACCATGGCAGGGTGAGTGAGGGCTGCCTTCAGCCTGCTGGCCAGAGAGAGCCATTGGGCAGATAGGGCAGGAAGCAAGGGGCTACAGTTACTCAAGTGATGCACTTTTGATATCTAGCCAGCTGTATTTTTAATTCCAAGTCTAGGCTTTCCAAACTCTCAGATTCCTTTCCTCTCTGAAATTCTCTGAAGCACTTTGAGAGGCATGGAGCAGGTTTATTTGATTCTCTTCTCACCTTTGGACTTAGGAAGATCACACTTTGGAGTTTTCTTCCTTAACAGGATGAGAGAATGCGCATTAAAAAAAAAAAGAGTGAGATGTTAATTTCTGATCATCATCTGCTTTTAAGAGCTTGAAATGAGAGTGAAGACCAAAACAAAGCACAGACATTAGGAGACCTGCAGGCTGCCATCATTTTTATGAATGAGTGAATCCAGGCTTTCCTCAGCATGGAGCTTGCTCAGGACAGTGATTCCTTGCACACAGGTATTTGGCTGTGCAGGTTTTAGCTCTTGCCAGCTGCCTTGATGTCTGCAATTCCCTGAGGAGTACCCAAAGAGAGCTCTTAAAGTAGCACTGGTTTGCTAATGAGTAAGGCCAACTGTTGTCTGGCTGAATTGTCTGCACTAACAACAGGCTCCCTCTGCCTCCCCTCTCCAGTTTCAATTCTAATGCTAACAGTGCACACTGTGATTATGCTAATAATTCTGGCTTTCCTACACAGGGACATATGTGAGGTGTGCTGAGCTTCCTGATTGTTCCATACCAGTCTTGCTTGTCCATGGACAATATTCATAGGCTTGATTCCTGCTCTGACGAAAGGTCAGCCTAGCTGGCAGTGCTGCAGCAGGCATTTCAGGGACAGGGAGCAAAGGAAAATGGACAGCTGCAGCTTTAATTGTTACTGCCTAGCCAGGGTACTGATAGGGCTCTTCATGGAATGGCACTTGAGCATCTCATGGTCAGTGCTGGAAGCTCACCACCTCTTCCTTGCATAGAGGAGACCATCCTATGGGTGGAGAATTGAGGGACACAAAGTGCCAAGTGGTTTGCTCAAGGTTACTGGAGAAAAAAATCTATGGCAGTGAAGACTTTGAGCAGCTCTCAGGTGCCAGTGAGGAGCCATTTACACATGCTTTCTCCTCCTGGCTGGGAGTATGCCAAGAGAAATGTCAGTAAAGCCATCTTTTTGGAGAGGAACAGACAGATTTCTCCCCGAGAAACTGGAGCTGTGATTGAACTTCACAAGAGAGGAAGGTAGAATCCAAAAGGCAGAGACAGCATGATGAGATGCAAATACTGAAGAGCTGAGCACCCCGTGGTGTCTGTTCCCCAGACCCTGCTTAGTGCTCCCTCATCCAGTTCTGTGAGTTACCTTAAGAGCTGGTGCTTAAAATGTACATAGAAATATACATACTGAGAATTATTGAGAACACTCTGGAATTATCCTCTTGATGGTAAATTTATGTGTATCATCTCTGTTGGGCTGGTGGCCAGAAATAGTGTCTGTCTTGAGCCACAGAATAAATACTACTAACCTTTTGGGTATTGAGATGCAACAGGGCAACCCAACTGAGAGCTTTGGCATTACAACCCAGTTGTGTTGTTTTTGCGGCAGCTTGAACCAGATTGTTAGTTTTTTATGGTAAGGGTGCCAGAGCACTGGCCCAGGCTGCCCAGGAGGGTTTTGGAGTCTCCTTGTCTGGAGCCATTGCAGAGCTGCCTGGACACATTGCTGTGTGAGCTGGTCTAGGTGCTCCTGCTCTGGCAGGGGGGTTGCACTAGATGATCTTTCTAGGGCCCTGCCAACCCCTAACATTGTATGATTGTATGTATGTTAGCAAAATAACTGTTTGTTGCAGGTTTTGTGTGTAAGTTGCTTTTTGTATTTCTTAATGTTAGCTAAAGACATTTAAATGAGAAGCCAAAATATAGGTATTTATTTGATTGACACTAATGGCTCGGAGAGAAGCCATTTAAATATTATTTACATATCACTTGAAACCATAATCAGCTAAAATGTCAATCCATAGCATGGCACTGTTATGAAATGAGTCTCCAGCAGGCTAACTCATAGCAGTGTTATGCAAATTGAGCACATTCAAAGGACTTTTGTAAGGCCATTACTGTAGAGAGGCAAGGTAGCCAAGTTTGCAGCATCAGATTGAGAATGCACAGCCTGTGTGTGTGTCCACAAACCTCTCTAGCAAGGGCCAGACTCAGCAAACCCTGAATGTGAGTCCCTCCTGATTTAAACAAATACTTCAGCACCTAGCACTTCTACTAGTGTAGCTTTCCCCACCTCTAACTAACAACTACCCTTGTAGGTAGAAAATGAAAACACAGCTTCTCTTCTCCCAGAAGAGAGTATTTGTCTCTAAGACAGGCTTCTGGTGTTGAGCTTGGCAAGGCTTGGATGCAAAGGGGCAAGGATGTGCTTTAGCTTTAGCAAGGAGATGCTGGCAAGCTGGAAGCTTTTGTAAGGGTAGCATATGACATTTCTCTGTAAATGGTCTCTGAGTAGGTAGTTGTACAGCAGTTAATACTCACACAGCTGAGCAATTAGCTCAGCTGGCCCATATGGTTTTGGAGAAAATGACTGTGCTCCAAGGCAGGTGCTCAGCTTCCTCCCAAAGATACAGAGCAGCAGAGTGAGTGGTGCTGTCTAAGCTCCTGTGTAAAAAGACTTGAGTGCAGACACTACTGGATGATGAACTCCTTTTCTCTGTGGAAATGCTCAAAGCCACCTGCCTGGCCAAGATACAGCCTCAGGAAAATCTAGCTCAAAGCTGTATAATTGAAGTTAAAAAGGACAGATGGGTACCATTCCTGAGCAGATGAGGAGAATGAGACCTCCCAAACATCAATAGTCAAGAAAAAATGAAGAAGCTAACTTGCTGTGCAAATGTTTCTGGTTAGTCCTTGGAAGGTGCAGCACGTGCAGTGTGCACAATTTGAACAACTTAGAGGCTCTCTCCCTCAAAAATCCCTGTGTGACACTAGAGACATTCAGAATGCAGAGCAAATCTGCTTTTCAGAAGTCCCCTCCTAAGGTTCAGAGTAAACATTTTCTCATAGTTGCAAAATGCATTGTGCATATATATAAATATATATATATATATACCCTCCTCAAAAAAACAAGCCCCAAGCCCCCCCCCCTTCTTCAACACTGCTTTTGAATTCCTTTGTGCCCTTGCAAGCTGCCTTTGATTTGCAGTCCAGGTCTGCCAAAAGCCTTGGCTTGCACTGGAGGCAGTTGTGAGAGCATGACTCCTCAGAGCAATGAATGCAACAGGCAATCCCCGGGCTGTGGAAGTGCTCTAGTGCAGATGAGGGGGTCTGCTTCAGAAAGGCATGCAAAGTGCTTTAATCAAATGTTACCTTTCATTCAATTCCTGACCATTGGGAAGGAGATTGCAGAGGAGAATTGAAAAGATTGGGACTTTCTGGCTTTATTTCTGCACTGCTGATAAGCAGTAATTTTTGCAGAAGGAGAAGAAGTAATCCTCTGCAATAAAACCATTTTCATAATACCATGGGAATGAGTTATTGCTCGAGGTGAGGCACAGTTTCTAATGGCTGCCTAAGCTTTCATCTCCATCTTTCATGGGCTAGTCAGACATTTTTATAGTGCTGACACAAAAAGAGAGCATTTATGTTGCTTCCATTCTCCATCTGTCAACAGTTAGGTTAAAGTGCCACTACAGGAATACTTTTCATCTGATTTCCATTCCAAGATGGTTCATCAGTATACAGTATTTGAGCCATGCCAACTCTCAGGGTCCTAATCACATCTTTTTATGCCCCATTAATGGTTAGCAAATAGGAAACAAAAGTCTGGCTTTTTAATGTGGAGAGGGTGGAACTTGCTTTTATTCTGAATTTCCCTGGTGTACCTCACTCACAGTTTGCTGAACTATCAGGAGTTGGCTTTGAGTGAAGAGTGTGAAAAGTCACAATGCATTAGGCCAGAGAGGAAGTGGGTTCTCACTTTGCTCACATCCATGAGCACCAAGAATTGATTCCAATTTGAGCCTCAGGAAGGAGCAAAAGGTAAAGAGGGAAGCATTGTAATAAACCTTCTAATCCCTGTTTTACTTACAGTTCCTTCCAGCTGGTGAACCTGCTTCTTGTTGGTGCCATAGAACACAGAAAGGAGATGCTGTGGAGAAATGTGCAGATCTCCATGAAAAAACTTGCTGCCTTCTTCTGTGCTTAGTGCAGCTGTAAGGGTGGACAGGGTAGGTGTGTTAGAGACCATAGGATGCACACATTTCCTCTCCCTAGCCAGTGGAAACTCTGGTTTTGTTAATAACTGGGAAAAGAGATGTGAAACAGGAACCAAAACTACAAGGGCAAGGATTGTTACCTTTCTTTTTAAAGTGTGATGTCTGGGATCATTTCTAGGATTATTCTTGTGAAGTCCTCTTTTGGTTTAGTTTTTTTTTCCCTTGTTGATCCTTCCCTTTCTTGGAGAATAACATTCCAAGCCAAGTACTTCCAAACCCAGCTCCTTTCACTGATGGTGAGTAGAGCAGCAAAGTTATTCCAGACCACCCTGCTCTGCAGGATAATAGGTGGCAAAAATATCTTCTCTGTGCTGAGAAGGAGATGGATGGTGAATGGCAAACTTATTTTAAATTAAAGGGAAAAAAAAGCTAAAGTCTGAAGGGGGGAAACCAATCTGTTCTTAAAGGGATTTTCATCCAAGTACCCTTGTCCCTCGGGTATGCAATATTCACTTAGTGTAAATTTCTTTCAGCTTTCTCTCAGATTTCAAGTGCCTCATTTTTCTCTAGCTAATATAGTGCAGTTCATATAGTGTATTTTATGGGTGACTGGCTTCCAGAGGAAGGTAGGTGTGAAGGACCAGGCAACCATGAAACTGAGTTATATGGAGTAATCACTAGAGGGGAGAAGGGGTGTTTAGTCCCTTTCCTGTCACAGGCAGATGAGCCTTTCACACTCTGGGAGTGATTGTGAAGATACAAAGGAGGTATTACTGGATTTTGTCTGCAGTTGTTTTCAGGTTCATTGGCTGAGATTCCTGGCTTCTGGAAAGGTTTTGTTTGCAAGCAATGCTGAGGGTGCTGTTGGCCACTGGAGTGGGTGTTGTGACACTCTGGCTCTGTGCCTGGCTCAGGCTGGTTGCTGTGCTCCCTGGGTGTGCACATGTAGAGCGCTGTGTGTTGGCTTTGCTTGTGTCCCCACAGTGTGCTGTGTTCCTTGCTGAGGCCTGGCCAGCTGCTGCATGCCATTGTGCTTCTGAGCTCTTCTGCTGCTGAGATACAGGCCTGAATCCTCACAGAATTAAGAGATCAAATCCCAAATTCCTTGGCCTGTTTCTAATGTCCACTGCTTTAGCTGCCTTTGTACTGTGATAGGGTGATGAGAAGGATCAAAATGTCTTAAAAGTCCATTTATTTGGGGGTTTAAGATGTTTGAATTGTGCATATTTTGGCAGGTCTGGTCTTACAACTTTCTTTCCTGCAGCTGGGAGCCTTCTGTTCCTCCAGCCAATCTTTCATTGTTCCCACTAGGCAGGGACCTGAGTGCTATTAGAAACAGGAACAAAAAGATATCAATTTTATTTGTTTTATGCAGATCTACAGCTTTCTGTCTCTTAGTTGTGCTTCTTCAGGCCTCCTTTCATCTTGTTGTCCACCCTCTGTCACCTCTCTTGTTGTCCACCCTCTGTCACCTCCCACAATGATGATTAATGGAATGCTCTCCATTTTTTTTTTTGAACTCTTGGTTTTTCCTCTTAGTTCCTGATTATTTTAATTCTGCCAGACCCTTTTTCATATCTGCCTCTAATTTACAGTATATCATTTCTCCTCCTCCAGCCCCTCATTGCCATTCCTGGAACGTTCCATGTCCTTTCTTGGAGCCTGGGCTGCACACACAGACCAGTTAAAATGAAAATATACTTTCCAGATTTTAGTAGCCTAATGATTTGAGTTTAAATGAAGCTGAGACATCAATCAGACTGTGCTCTAAATCCCAGTCACATCAGCAGCTAAATGAAAATATCAGTTATTCTCTCCCATTCCTAGCCTACTTGCCTTTAAGTGGTATTATCACAGCAAATATTAGGAGTTTAGACATGTCCATAGTCTTTTGTTGAAAAGCCCTTGCAAACAAGGCATGGGAGATGCCTCTGAAATCCTAATATCTCCTGAAATAATGCTAACAAGGAGCCTGGCACATGTGAGCCTTCAGCCAGGAGGCTGGGCATCCCGGGAGGTTGAAAGGGAGAAGTGTTTGAAAGACAAAGAGCAAATCCTAGGAATGGCAAGTTGAGGAAAAGGAAGTTTTCAGGCAGAGTGGTGTGGGCTCCTGGGGCTGGTTCTCAGCTCTGACACCAGCTCACTTCTTGCCTCCAGCCAGGGATTTCTGAGGAGCCTCCCAGGCCTTCAGCATATCCAGGAATGGGATCCTGTGCTCCCCAGCAGCCTCAGCTTGTTCCAGAGTTGGGAGTGCCCAGACTTCTGGATGCTCAGCTCTCCTTAAAACCACATCCAAAGTGACTCAGGTGGTTACTCAAAAAGCCCAACCAAACCCAAAATGTGTGGCCACATTGGAAGCATTTGCCTTTCAGGCTTTCTGATGAGTTTCTCTCATTTTCTTTCCTGTTAATTAAGAGAGATGCTGCAGAAACTGAGAGTTATAGAGGTAAACAATCTGTGTTAAGGAGATGAACACTTAGCATCTAATGTTCTTAGAGATATCCCTTGAGCTTTTGAAGTACCTGTGTTTTAACTCACTGCAGAAGCATATAAGGGATATTTAATGCACCTTCAGGCTTCTCCTGGAAAGGAAATCTGTGACCAGTCGGGAGGGATGCTCTTCCAGAGGCTGATGTGGTGACTTTTGGGTTAGGCTCTTTATCTCAGTCAGATTTTTTCTGATCATTTCCACTCCTCCCAAACCCTCTTTCATATCCTTTGCAGGTCTGTCTGCAGTTTGCAGTGTATTATTCCTCCTCTGATCTGTTTTCTCTGTGCTGGTGAGCACAGAGGAGGTTTAGCACACTGCTGTGGGCTCTTCAGTAGTGCTCTCTGTATAGTGAAAGACAGTTGAAGCTGCACAGGCAAAATGACAGGGGAGGGATGCTGGGGAGGAGGGAGGAATTTGTAGCCAGTCTGTAAGGAAGTTAGGAGTAGAATTGTCTCCTTAGGTCTTTCTTTGCAGTGGGCTGTGCTTTCTCTCCTTACTGCTTCCTACCTTATTGCCAGTGTGTACCAGGAGCCAGCCTTACATTAGGAATCCATTTCCTGAGCAAGTCTTTACTTTTCTTTTTTTTTTTTAACTTACCATGGAAATGAACCAAAAAAGTCTGAAGTTGTTATTGCTTCTATTTCCCCTTTAATACATTGCTCTTTCTGTTTTTATTTCCCCCCTTTTTTCCTTCTGTTAAGCTGCAAGGGGATGAAGATGCGTGAGAGGCAATGTTAAGAGCTTTATCAAACTTCTGTCTAATAATAATGAGATTTGCAATGGGCTTCTAAAGGACACAGATCAGAGCCACTTACCATAATGGCACTCCAAAGTAATGAAGCTTCAAGTGGTTCTTGTTAGATAGGAAGCTATCAGAGATTCTGAACTCATCTCATCTCCTGTTGCACTCCCTGATGCTGGGGAAGGTTTGTTTCCAGGTTTTGTTTCAAATGCAGGCAAAGCAGCTTGCTGTCTGTGCTGTTTGCAGTGCTGAGACTGCAGGTGTGCTTGCTAGGGCTCTCCCTGCCATTAAACCTTGAAATAAAGCTTCTAATAAATTTCCATTCAAATAAGTAGTAACCACATTTAATGACCAGTTTGTCTGAGTGTTAACAGCCTGTTAGCTAACAAACTGGCCATTAACTGATCCAACTTGTTTAAATAATCCCTTCACATCAGCCCTGTTTGTGTTAGAGTGCTTGTGTAATGCCTCTGTTTGATGCTTCCCTTTTTATCTTGGTGGGGTTTTCCTTTCTTTTTTAGCTGAGAATATTCTGTCCCAGTTTGGTCCTTTCCTCTTTGATTGTTCCACTCTCCCCTAGTAGTTTTTCTCTGTCTGAAAATAGCAGTTTTATTTTCTTCTGTATTTTTTTTTCCCAGGTTTATCTTAAAATCTCTGCTTGTTCAACAAATTAGGTGACAAAGCCCTAGAGGTAAATTCAACCACAGAACATAAACCTCGGAGCTTGGTGGAGATGTTGGCTACATCCTGATGATGTCCAGAATTCACTGGAGCTTGGGGAACCCGTTTGTGTGCTGTTAGAGGAGGCAGAAATCAAGATACCAATGCCTTGCTGCACATCCAACAGCAGGACTTAAGGGTAAACTTGCAGAACAAGAGCCTGTGTATTTTAGACCGAATTTGGCTGTACTATTTGTTTTATACCACAAGCACTCTTGGCTTCAGGCAGTGGCAGGAGGAAGAGAATCAGTTCAGTTCAAATAGAAACTTAAACTTTGGCCAACACTCAGATTCAAGGTGAAATCAGCTACTCTTGAGGTGATGAATTGTGGGAAAGAAAGTAGAGAAGGGGAAAGATGATGTCAAAAGTATTTTCTGTGCTCTTTTTTCCTGCTTCCATACTAAAGCTGCTCAGTAAGGCTGGGCAGGACCTCAGGAAGTTAGCTGTGTGTCTCCTGACCTCAGAGCAGGATCAACCAGAACTGTCATACCTGGCATTGTCTGTCTAACCTCTTCTTGAAAGGTGCCCAGGGCTCTTGAAAGATGTCCAGGAACAGCTGCCCTGTGACTTTTTTGGGCCTGCTGTTCTTGCACTTTGCTGTTCTTATTACTGCCAATAGCAGCCTGACATTCTCTTGCTGCAGTATGTAGCTAAGATCTAACTCTGGGTGTAACAGAAAGATTGCTTCAGGTATCAAAGAAGCTGTATTTCTGTTTATTAACTCCATCTTTACATAGCAGATGTAGGTAGCTCTGCAGTGGATAAAAATGACTGCTTCTAAATTAGAATGGGTTTTTATTGTGATTATTATTGGGTTTTAATAGTAAACTCTTGAGTTCTCTCAGGCCACAGAGGAGTGAGTGACTTGCTTGGCTCTATTTCTTGTCAGTTCTTAGCCATGAGCCAGTGTTAATCTGTGCACATTTGAAGAGCATTATCTGTGTGTGCTTTAAAATGGCCACATCCAGCAGCTGAAACAGATGCAGTCTGAGTCTCCTGATTTGAGGATGTCATCTGCTTTTTCCATTTGCATCCTGTTGCAGTGGGAAGTGCACTGGATGACATTAGGTGCTTTGCTGATTTACTGTTGGACTGTAACATTGTCAGGTCAGCTGTGTACCATCTCCAGCTCTTCTTCAGCAGCAGGCTCCTGTTGTAAATAAACTGTCCAGCCTGACTGAGATGTCTTGTGAAATAAACACAGTGCTTAAAGGGCTGCATATGCTTCTTTACAAAGTGGCTACAGATTGGAGACCTGTGCTGCAGACTCTCACATGAATCTTTAGATAGAGAGAAAGCATTTCAGCCCCGGGATGATTGCAGCCCCTTGGAGTGCCCTAAAAATCTCTTGTAAAAGCATTCAAGGAGGCTGTGACTTTCCAGCATGGAAAGGCTGGAGTTTTGGCTTTGTAGATTGTCCCTAAAGTAACATCTTCCAAAGTGCTGCCTCTTCCAGGAGAGTCAGAAGAGTAAGTTCCTGGGACAAAGCAAAGATCTGAGCTGTCTTACTCCAGAATTCCCTGGATATAAAGCAGTAGTGTGCTGTTCTTGTGCATTCATGCAGGCCAACTGGAGTTTTCAATTCAGCAAGACTCTTAGGCACCTTGCATCCCCCAGCTCAACAATCTAACGTGAAGTGTCTTTAAAAACATCACCTTGAGATGAAATCTTGGAAGGCCCATGTGAAAATGGAAGATGTGGCAGAACTGTGTCATCTAGTAGATGAGTTCCTTCCCTTTGGTTTGGGCAGCCATCTGGCTTTCAGTTACAGAGAGAGGAGTTAGTTCTGCTCTGCAGCTGGGAGCACAGTGAGCTTGCAGTCCCACTTTAGCAAGCTGTTAGATGCTACTGGGTGAAGAACCTGAGCAGTCTCCCTGGAGCATGCTTGTGCCTAGGTGCATGCTGCCATGCCTTGCTGTGCTGAGATCTAAGGACCACTCTTTGAAAGACACCTACAGAGCTACCAAAGCACATCAGGTGCAGAGGGGGCAAAGATGAATGCCAAGTTCAGGGTGTTCTGCTGCTTTCTGTGCTGTCTTCCTCCAAGCAGAGAGTTTTGGTTGTTGCTCACATACTCCAGGAGAAGGTGACTGTGTTTCTGCCACTGGAAGTCTGTGCTCATTACCATTACTGAAGGCTCATCCTCTCTGCTTTTGGTGTGTGGGTTTGGTTTTCCTTTTTCCTTCTTGGTTGACAGTCCATCAGACTTCTTCATGCCAAACTGTGATGACAGTGATTTCTCTCGTTTTACTTACAGATCAGAGATGGGAGAATAATTCAGAATCCATGTGCAACTGAGGTGAAGAGGGAAGTGGGAAAGAAGTGACTTGCAGTGTAGCTGCTCAGCGCTGGTGGGGTAAGGGTAAGTGCTGTACCTTTCTGCAGAGGTTTGCATGGAGCAGATGTTTGGGCTATTCTGGTCACTCTTCACCTTTGTCTGCAAGGTGCATCAATCACTGTAATTATAATGGGACATGGAGCCAGCAACTGAAGGAGAAAAATCAACCCAATCCTAGGAACAATCTTTCTTGATGAATTCTCCCCCCTAAATCGAAACAATTTGCTGGGTAACCCAGCTGGGGTTCATATGCTTTTGATTACTGTGGGCTATTTAGCTTTACAAAATGACATGCTGCTTATTGGACTTTTAATGGTTATAGGTTTCTCTCTCTTTTTTTTTTTTTTTTAATGAGCTTCACCAGTTTGTTACTAATGCCCTGTAGATATCTGGCAAAGGGCCAGATGTGATGGCACAAATCCTCTGGATTTTGTAAGTGTGAGCCATGCAGCCAGTGGGGATGGCTGTGTTACCCATCACCCTGCAATGCCCTTAGAGAACAAGGCAAAGGGAGCTGATGGAGGGCCCTGCACTCCTGACAATGGCACACACAAAGAGCATTAACACTTGGCAGCCAAAGTCTTGCAAGAGGTCCAGCCTGCTGTTCTTCAAGCTGGCTGTGTCCTCCTTGGCTGAGCTGTCCAGCTAGGGCTACACCATCTCAGGGCATAGATAAGGTTATGTCCTCCTCAACAAGGAACTCTCCTAATATTTTCAGCAACCTCAGCTTTCAAATGGTCCTTCTTCAAGGGGCTTGTTTCTTCTCAGAGTGACTACTCAGAACTTCAGAAAAGCATGGGAGGTTTCTTGGTGGTGGGTTTTTGTTTGTTTGTTTACTTGTTTGGGTGTTTTTATCGTTTAAACAAGTGGGAGGAGATTCCCTTTCTGCAGTCCCTGATGCTGGAAATAGGAGCTGATGGCACCAGAGTCTCTGTGGCAAGTCTGGGCATTGCTTTGGGTTTGCAGAAATTTACAGTGCAAGAAGATTTTGTTCTTTAGTCTCTTCTACTGTTGTAATTTGTTGGGAACACAGATCCCTTCATGTTGTGTGTTACCTAATAAGGGTGATCATTCTGAAGAGTTCTGCCTAAACTTTCTCTTGAGCTTGGCCTGTCAAAATGGCTTGGGCACAAGCCCTGCCTCAGGCAGCAGTTTTAGGTGAGCCTTAGGCAGAGGCCTGGAGCTGTGTTTGCCCCTGGCATGGACATGCCAAGAGTGCAGTGGCTGCTGTGTCCCAGGAGGTGATGCAGGAGCTGAGGTTAAGAGGAGCCCTGCTCATGCACCTTGCTAGGCAGCATTACTGTAATGTCAGCTTGCTGGAAGGGTCACAGGCCATGCAGAGCTTGATACTTAGAAGATGTTGTTGTCCTGAAGAGATGTGGCTGTTTGCTGTGCTGAGAATAAGAACCTGCATTGATTTCAATTAGTAAGTGGATGCTCTTTACTCAGGAAATGGATGAGAATTTGGTCAACTGCCATCCCAGGACAAATGCAAAGGAAGTGTAACAAACATTCAAGCAGTTCTTTGGAAGGGAGTAGAAAGTCATAAAAGGACAGGCTTCCAGTTTTATACTTTGAACTCAGGATGTATTTAAGTCAGATTCATGGCTTTTAGGACAGACAAAACCCAGCTGACCCTCATTGTGTCCCTGCTGGAGCCAGTTTTTCTCTTGGGTCTTACACTGGACTCAGGTTGCATGTGAGGAGATTGTGCTGCTTGTGCAGCTGGAGCCTAGGCAACATTTCCCAACCACCACTAACAAGAGCAGTGTTGTGGGCTCTCCCTCAGGTCTCTGGGCTAGGATGCTCTTGGAAGCATGGCTTGAATCTTTATGGTTAGTATCTTTGTGTGTGAATTCAGTCTATGGAATGTAGTGGCATTCTGAAGTGCCAAAGGCATTTCTCCATTGCCCAGCAGAGGCAATGGGCCTCTGGAATAACCTACATGAAGAAAAATTGCAGATAGGCTAATTATATATGCAGTTCCAGCTGTCAGAGCATACTTCTAGCAGTAATGGAACTGAGGAAAGGAATATCACTGAGAGAAACTGCAGAGGTCCAGTGTTACTGGTAACTGTGCACAACCTGGCTCTAAGTCAGTGCAGAGAGTGCTTCTAGACTGATTTCAGCTCAGGAGGAACCACCTGCCTACATGGCAGAGTCTGAATCTCTCCTGCTGGCTTTATTGCTGCTTCTGCCTCAGCTGGATGTCACACAGAGACTTGGCTTTGCCTTACAGGGCAGTCTGGGGTAGGAGACCTCCTACAAAAGCCACTTTGGGCTTCTTGCATGGCAGGATGTAGCAGTGGCCATAGACACAGCATTAGTTCACATTTTACACAGAATATGGCCCTTTTCTGTCTTCTTCAATTATTTGTTCTCCTCCTCTCACTTTGAAATGCTTACAATATTCTTAAAAGTTGACATATTTATTGCATTAGCAAAAAAACTCTCCCTTTATTCAGAGAACAGCATGATTTTATGGGCTGTGAACAGAAAAGCTTTGTGAAAGCCTCCTAGTATTCTGCCATGTCTCAAGCTCTTATTTGAACAAGGACTGCTTAGTTTCACCCTGTAGGCATCTTTGGCTGCTTCTGAGCTGTGGCTCCCAGCTTCTGAATGGTGGGTTGGGCAGTGCTGGCTGGCAGCATGGCCCTGGGCTCCAGGGCTGGAGCTGGGAGATGTTCTGAGGGCTGGCTGCAGCCCGGGGCCTTCCTGGGGCCTCTGGCAGATTGAGGTGGCAAAGCTACCAGAGCCTGCCTAGGAGAGCTGATGGTTTGTATTAGGCTGCCTTTTTGAAGATTGCTGGGAAAAAAAAAAAAGATGAAACCCAAAGCTTTTCATGAAAACAGGGACTTTTTTTGAAGATCATTTTTAGTTGCTGATTTCCCTCCCCCCACCCCCAAAGCCTTGCACATGACTCTATCTGTCAGGAAAAGAAAGAATCTGTCACTAAATTGTTGCTGTGACTAATACTCTGTGACTAAACATTGTGAGTGGTGCAGCTCAGGGAAAGTGCTCTGAAAGCCCTGAGCTGGGGATCCTCTTTAGCAGAAGAGCTGAGGATCCTTGCTGCTTGTCTGACTGTAAGCAAAGCTGGTCCCAGTGTGAAGATTCCCCTGCCCAGTGCTGCTGATTGAATGAGATCTGGCCAGATAAGCAATACTGAGCTTTACCACCAAAAGGCTTCCTGTTCCTAGTGAGTGCTTTATCAAATAGGAAATGAGATTAATTTCAAGTGGCTTTGAATGATTTTAGTTCACGAGAGCCCTAAGGTAGAGGCAGGCAGGCATGGAAATCCTGGAGCCCTCTTCCCAGTATGGATGGGAGAGACTGGTGTTGCATCCTCCCCACAGTGGCTCCATCTTCATCGGGTTAAAACTGAGCTCTTTAGGGTCTCAAACAGCTGAGTTCAGTGCTGAATTCTGCCTCAGGAGTAAGTGTGAGGGGGAGGAAGGGGTGCCTGCAGCACTAAATCCATACATCTGGGCTCCTCACTGGGAAATTCCTCTGGGCCTGAAATAGAGATATGGAATCTTTTGGGTGCTGAGCTGAACCTTCAAAGCTCCAGCGCTCTGAGCTGTGCTTGTAACATCAGTGTCATTATCCTTGGGCTCTGAAAGCAGGCTTTATTTGCCTGGTTTGCTCCAGCAGTGTTTGCTAAATCTTCCCTCATTATGCAGCTCTAAAGACAGGGCAGCAGCCATGGGGCCTGCTTCCTTCTTGCAACTCCAGTGCAGGCCAGCAAATGATAAACAAAAGTCTTTTGTGTCACATTAATAAGCTTTCAGCACTTCTCAGCACGGCCTGTTGTCACCAGAGTAAATCATGGCTATCAAAAGCCCTTCTATGTGCAAGTTGGGTTTCATATCTGGCCAGCTTTTCTCTGCAGAGCCTTTTATCATCTTGTAATAAAAATATTTGTTTATTTTGTCAATAGTGCTTCAGTCATGATACAGGAACAGCTCCCATGAATAGGGCAGCACTTTCCTAAGGAGCTTGCTTTCCAGTGGTTTTGCCTGGCCCCTGCTAGCTGCCAGTGGACTGTGCAATCCTGTTTACATTAGAACAATGGTGGGAGCTTCAGAAACAAACAAGGGACACACATGCCTCAAAGCCATCTTGCCATTGAAAAGTTAGAGTTTTCTCTACTCAGGCTCTACTATTTTATCTAGTTCACTGTGGGTTTGAGCTGCATTTTAAATGAAAATTCTCTCTTCATGCTTACTGCAGAGATCATGTCCTGCACTGAAAGTTTTGAATTAAACCATTGAGGTTCTGCTGTGTCAATATTTTAGAACCAACAGATATTTGCTAACACAAACAAACACTTTTCCCTCTCTCAAGCCACAGGGATAACATCCTGTCAGTACCTGTGAGTAAATAAAAGCCTAAGACCAAGCAACCTTTTATGTGCTCTTGAGCTATTGCTACCTTGCTGTTTGCTTTTTGGCTTTTCCTGTGGCTGGCTGCAAATGCCAAGTGATGGAATTAGGAGATGATAGAGAGATTTAGTGTGTTGGGCTGCCTAAGGAGTACTTGTCAGAGGTCTTTTACATCTCTCAAATCTCAGATTCAGTGTTTGCTCATGGGCACTACAGGAAAATTTCTTGTACTTATTATTTAACCCTTTTACATTTATAATTTCCAGCAGCTTACTTGTAATTTCATACTCCAAAAAAAAAAAAAAAAAGCAGTGACTCCAGAGTAATGGTGAAATCAGAATTCAGCTAGCCTCAAGTCCACACAGACTCTGAGCAGCTGCTGAGCTAACTGGACAGGCAAGAAGCTGCATCTCTGCACTTAGTGCACTTGCTGGCCATGGCCTTAGCAGCATCCTTGCCTATTGAGAGTGCCAGACAGAGCTGTGAGGGTAATAAATGCCTCTGGATGGAATGCTGTGCTTTCCATTTCCTTCTGGAAAAATATGCCTATGACTGGGAGGAGATTTCTGTAATCAAAGGAAACAGAGTTCTTTAATTTGCATCAAGCTCCAACCTCAGAAACTTGAGAAAATACTTGTAGGCTAGGGTATTTATATCCCCTCCTCCCCCCAAGTGAAGGAATGGCATCTCTAGCTAGCCAGACAGCCTTTCCTGGCACATCCAGAGGAGCAGAGGGCTTGGAAAATGGCTCAGCAGTTGGTTGGAACACCCCATGCTTCTCTCGTTAGGAGAGAGCTTTGGAAACATTTCCACAGCTCTAATTTGATCTCTGGGAAACTGAAAGGTTAATTGCACAATGGACAGGGGCAAAATAGATTTCCAAGAACATCTGGCACTATATTATTGAGGCTGAAATGAGATTAAAGCCATTCTTCTGGGACACAAGCTCTTGCCAGCCACCATGGGGAAGGTGTACAAACCCTCTCTGGGCTCAGTGAAGACATGGTGTGTGTTTTACATACACAGAACACACAGGGATATGTGGTGGTGGTAGTGTGTGGGTGTGGGTGTTTCCTTCTTTTGTCTGTGACCTGTGGTACCTGGACTTGGTTTTACAGGCTTTGCTTCTCACTTCATTTCCAGGAGTCCCCACCACTTCCTGCAGTAAGTCTGTGTGTTCTTTCCCTTCTATTCAAAAGTGAACAATTATCAGGCATCTTCCCTCTCTTATCTGCCACCATCCCTCTTGGCCATCCAGCAATAACCTGATGCTACAGAGAGAAATCATGGAGGAGGGAATATCAGGCAACACAGTAATTAGCTTTTGAAAGTCATCAGCATTAAAGGTCAAGGCAAACATTTGCCATCTCTTAAACACCAACTTTTCCTGAGGATAGTTGGGAGTGTAATTAGGGGTGGAAGGAAGGCTTGGAAAAATGTGACCTATGTTTGTGTCTGAGGCAGCTGAGGAAAAAGACATGTCAGAGAGGTGCAGGGGTGGGAGTGGGTGCTGAGGAGGGGACTCATTCCATCTCAGGGAGTTTTCCTTTGCTGAGCCTGCCTCTGATCCACACTCCCTTCCCCAGCCTTTCTAAGGGTGAATCACCCAGTGGAAGAAATGGGAATGAGTACTGATTGCAGGATCATCTCCTGTGCTGCAGAAGTCCAAGTGAAGAGACTATCTCTGAGCCATCCCTTTCCCCGAGCTTATCTGCCTGCTATGTGACCCTCTGGTATCTTCAGTATGTCACAAGTTGTGACAGATTTGGCAGCTCCTCAGCTTGGAGATGAGCCGCAGAGCTGCTGGCCTGAGGAGACTGTAGAGGGCACTCTGAGACCGCTGCTCATGGGCTCTGCATCTGCTGGAGGTGTGCGTGGACTACTATCTGCCACCCGTGGGGCTGCAAGAAAAAAACCATCATGGGCAAGCTGGTCTATTGGATTTACAGTAAATGTCTATTTGGCTGCACCTAAAAGGAATTCTTTGTAGGACTTTTTTCCCTTTAAGCCACCCCCTTCCTCCAGCTCGCTCTGTTTGAGAGCAGCTCCGGCTGCTGCTGGCTCAACAGCGTGCTTTCACGCTGCAGTCACTCTGCGAGGGAGAGAAGCAAGTTGTGTAAATCCTTCTGCTGACAGTTGAGATGATTTTTAGTCCCTTCACAATAGGTTTGACTTCAGCACACCGTGAGTGGACGTGACAGCGAGCAGGGTGGTGTTCTCCAGACTGCTCACTGCTGCTGCTGCTGCCAGGGAGACAGAGAAAGGCCAGTGCCCCGAGTGGGGAGCAGCACTGAGGGATGTCATCCCCCTGCAAGGGGAGGCACAACAGAGCAGTGCTGCACCTGGGCAAACAGCTTTTGGCCTACCTGAGGATGTGCAAAGCAAAGTTGTAGTGGGGCAAAACCATTCTTTGTTTTACTACTCTTATCCATCTGTGAGTTTGGGACTGACCTCATCTCCTTACCTGCCCAGGTAGTTCAGTCCTGAAATGGACAATGTGGGATAGCCATAGTGGTGCTGTTGGGTGTTTCAAAGCAAGGGCATGGCTCACTGGCAGCCCTCTTAAAGGTGGCCACAGGACTGTCTAGTAGTGGGGTCACCAGGAGAGGACTTGCTCAGCAGTCACTCCTCTCTGGATGGCCTTTTCATGGGGTTTGTGGCGGGGGGGGCATGTCTGAGCTGTCTCACTGAAAAAGGAGTAGGCTCTGGTATAACTGCAGGTCTGTGCATGAAATTCTTTATAAGAGAGCATCATCCGAGTTGATAAACTGAGGGAAAGGATCAGCCCTGTCTGAAGTTCCTGGCAGTGAAGTTTTTAGCCACTCTGCTTTCTGCCATAATCAGAGGAACAAAAAGCTACTAGTAAACATACTGCTAGCCAGTGTTCTTCCCAGGATCTGATCCTGCAAACTTGGTTTCTGTAATTGCTCTTCTGTGCAGTCAGGATCAGCCATGCAGAGCCTGCCCCTGTAAACACCTTCATGCATATTTTTATTCATGTTAATATTGTCTTGGATGTCATTGGAACAGTTTGTGCTTGTAAGGTCAGAGTCTGCACAGTTTGGTCCAGAATTTAATTTGATTTTAAATACTCCTCCCTCCTAATAAGTCTCTGCAAGGCAAGGTTTTATGTAGCTGCCCCTCTCCTTAGAGCATGCTTCGTGCTTTTTGCCTGTCTTCTGAAGGACTTGGTAGTTGCCATTGTTAATCATGCTTCACAGAGCTCCCTCGGAGGGGATGAGTAGCTTAGAGCCTGTGTAAACTGAGGCAGAACAAAGCCAAGAGATTGTTTTCCCTTAGGTCTCATGGCAAGCCTGTGGCAGAGCTGGGATCCCAAGTCAGCTTTCCTCATCCCCAGCCCTCTTCTGGAAGCATAGGCAAGCTGGAGGCAATTAAAGGCAGGCAAAGGCGGGTACAGCTCCTGGAGCAGGCAGGGAGGCTTGTGCCCACTGCACGAGCTCTGCCGTTGGCCCAGTGCCTGCCTGCTCCTAGAATAACAGCCATATGGAACATGTTGCCAAGCCAGGCCCTTAAATCAAGCTTGGAGAGAGGAGTTGGGCAGGAACGGAGACAGCTTTTATTTCTGCAGAGAGAGGGGGGGTTGAAGGAGTGGTGTTCAGTTAACCCCAAAGGGGGAGAGTTTATTAGGCCAAGTGGCCTTTTCCTTCCCTGCAATGCCTTTGGTTCAAAACGAAGAGCTCGCTTTGCAGAAAGATAACAAAATCCCAGCCTTGCTTCCAAGTTGGTGTTAACGCTTTCCATTCAGGTGAGCAGATCCTGGTGGGGCCCCAAGCTGTGTCCCAGCTGTTAGAACCAGCTAAGCAAGAGTCTGTGGGCCTGCCTGCTCCAGAGGTGGGAGGAGAGCTCCATTTTTAGGCTGGAGAGCACATATTCCATGTGGACCTCTTTTGCAACAAAGTAGGGGTCCAAGAATCCACTTAAGGCAAAAGAATGCTGCCATGTTAAATCCTTGGCTGTGAGCCTCAGACAATTGCCAGCATCAACAATTGCTTTTCCCATGAAAAAGGACATTTTCTGCTCTGGCAATGTGAGTGTTTTCAGTCGGCGTGCAAAAGCTGCCATGCTTTGCAGAGGCAAAGGCCTGCTGTTAGATGAAGGCAGGCTGTGCTGATACAGGGCATGGCTTTGCAGTGCCAGCCTCCACTGTGTTAAGGCATCTGCAAAGCCTCTCCTCCATTCTGTTTGCTTCTGACCTCTGACAAGTTCTTCTCTGTTTTCTTTTTCCCTTCCTTCACTGAGTGTAAGAAGTACTGTGAGTTACTCAGGCATGGTCCATCTCCTGCTTGATCTCGTCCTCCTGGAGAAGAGCTTTGGTGTGGAGGGGAGAATTTGAAGGCAGACTGTTGGTTTTGCAGCCCACAGCCATGCCTGTGTATCCCCTGGGATTTGTAAAGTGACAGGATCTACTTATAGGCTGCCCATATGTGTACAGTGTGGAAGTCAGACTTCCCAGCTCTTGAGGGCAGGATACTCAAAAGGAGCATTTCGTAAGCATCATGTTGGCTGAGGTATCCTCATCTCTCTTCTTTGGGGAGCAAACCATGTGTTAGCCCAAATGATTTTGGGAACAGACAGAAGTGTATTTTTCAGGCAGCTCAATCAGGACCAAGAATGCACTCAACTCTGTTCCTAATAGCTTCTGCAGATGCCTCCTTTTCCTAACTTAAACAAGGAGATGCTGCCTGATGAAGACAGGTTGATGACAAGAATCAAGCTGCACTGAGTTGTTGGCAGAGACATTTAAAGCCACACTGAACTATTGCTTCCCCCACTCAGTAGTTTAGCAACTGAAAGGTATTTTCTGAGCACAGTAAACAGCAGCAGCTTTCATCTGTGCTCACACCTTTCTCAAGTTCTCCCCACAGCCATCTCCCCAGGAGATAAACCTCCCCTCTGTCCTTGTGCCAGGTGGATAATCCTTGCTGCAGCCACTGTGTAGGTGGCTAAGTGTGCACAGGTCTAGTGACTTCCCAGACATAAAGGGCAAGTCAGAAGCAAAGAAGGAATATCAGTTTCCAGGCTTTGTGCTCTTCTCTTCCAGCTGCTAGAACTGAAGCAGTCTTCATTTAGGGTTTAAAGCTCGAATCCACCTGAGAACTGGCAAAGGTCATCTTTGTCATTATCAGAGCTGCTGAATCAATTTATTTCTCAGTAAATGGTTTGATTTAATGATCTCTTCCTATTTCTTGCTGGCTCTGACAATTGCAAGTGTGTTCCTTATTTACAAATACTTGCCCAGTGATTTAAGGAAATGGATGCTGAGCTGTATGCACAATCTCTGCTCTGATGAGTGGCTTTGTGTGACTTGGGTTTGGATTTGATTGCCTAGCTCATGCAATACTTTCTCTGCACTCTTGAGTGGATGACAGAACTAGTTTAAACCTGGAATAACTAACAGCTAGCTTACAGCAAACAGAGCAGAGTATTGAATGTCCTTCCTTGCATCTGAGTCGTGCATATTCACATCAAGAAAGGTATTCCTTGGATGTTAGGTTTGTTCACTCTTTGGAGCACTCTTCGCAGCCTCCTATACTTTTTCTCCTAAACGTAGAAGGTTGTGGGGGGAATAAACTCAGAGCTGTCAGCAACACAAGGCATGCCCCTGCTGAAGAAAACATCCCAACTCCCTGCAGTTCCATGCTTTTGCGTGGACACTCCCCAGCCACCACTCAACAGAGCTTGTGTGTTTCAGTTCCTCTGCATCTGAGAAGTAAAATGCCCTTAGCAGTGCATTTTTGTGCTGTTGTTTAGGGAGGTTATCAAACATATCAAACATCCTTGCCCACTTTCTTCTCTAGCCACAGAGCAGTTTGTTTTGGCAATGTGCTGAAGATCCTTGGCTAGTACTGACATAGGTGCTGATTGAGGCTAGCTGAGACTCCATCTACCATCTCCCTCAGCATTTCATTCTTCATTAATGTTTTGAAGTGACTCTTGAAACCAAAAATATGAAGTTCAGGCTTAAAATGGAGCCTGTTCTCTATTAAGGCAGAAAGTCTCCTGTTGGTTAGTAGCTGGGTCTTCTGTATTCTGAGAAGGAATGGGCTAATGCCAGCACTTGGATGAATCAGCCTCTCTCTCCAGAGTGTCCCAGTGAGACCATCCATCAGTCAAGAATCTGTAAGAACTTCATGGGACTGATTCTTATTCTATTCATATTTATGTGTGTTATGGCCTTTTATATCAGCAGTGACATAAAAAAGGTCTCCAACAATGTGTAAATTAGGTATAATCCTACTGCTGAAGCTCTTCTCTGCTGCTGGATTCCTGCATGCAGGGATCAGTCCTTCCAGCTGTACCATTAACAATCAGTAACTTAACCCCAACCTGGAGATATAGATTTTTAAATAACAAAGAGTTAGAAATACTTCATGCTGCTTAAATAGGAGCAGTAGCATATGGACTTGTGCAGTGAGTGGTGTGTACAGTGCCACTGGACTTGTGGTCTCACTGGCAGTCTGGGCACATCCTCAGCTGCTGCTAGGTATTGCAAGGGAACCTAAAAAGTGCCTAGAGTTGCTTTGGGCTTGCTTTTCAAGTGCTTCTAGAGCAACCCAGAGCTGCAAAGCCACTCCCTGCAGCTGCAGTGGGGACATGCAGAAAGCAGCTGCAAGGCTTGGTTTGGGGATTTTGTACTTGTGTGCCTTCCAGAGGGGAATGCTGGAAGGGAGCTGCTGTGGGGTCACTCACCTGCAGGGCATGGAGCACTCCTGCAGGCCTTGCCCAGGCTAAAATCCCAGGGATGGGCTTCAGGCAGCATTTCAGTCTCTCTGGGAAGGTGCAGCCTTGGCTTTCAAAGGACAGGTTGGTGGTTGAGCCCAGACAGAGAGCAGGAGCTTGGCAGCTGTGAGCTGGGCTCTGAAGCTCTTTGTGTGTGCACTTGCTGCAGCCTTTGTGGTGGCACAGAGATATTTCAGTCTAGGACTAAGCAAGCACAGTTTGCTCTGCATGGCTCTGTGCATGGCGTTCTTCATTTGCCCAGGGCCTGTGTCAGTGTTAGCTGAGTGCAGTGGGTGCAGCCATGGTCTCTGCTGCCTCTCCTAATCCCAGACCACCTTGTCTTGTTCAGGTCACCTTCAGCAAGGCTCTTCTGAAGAGTGCCAGCCCAGGCAGAATTTTGTTCTGAGCACAGCTTGGTCCTGGCTTGATGCACCAGGACTAAGCAGTGTAGCTCTCTCAGAACATGGAGCTTTCTCTGTCCTCCTGTTAACAACCTCGTGGGCAATTTCCATGAAATGTGGTAGGAGGAGGTCTCAAAGTTATAGTGCTTGAAAAACCATTTGTGGCTTTTCCCCCCACCTCATGGGGGGATCTGGAAGGGATTTTGAGGCTGAACACTCAGTCTTCAGGGTGTTCCTCTTCTCAATCTGGACCCAAATTTTGAGCTTAGAATTGCCAAAAGAGGTAAATGCAGAGAACAGTAAAGCTCATTTGCTTATAAAGGAGTTGCCTTTTGAAAATCAAGCTGATGGCACCAGCTCCCTTCCAAGCCTTTGCACTAAAGAAGACAGAGCCCTGGTTCCCCTTTGGTACGTGGGGGTAAGGCTGAAGGGCTTCACGGACCTGATTGGCAGTTCTTTGGGTTTATATAAACATAAACCACAAAATAATAAAGGCCAATAGTTTATGGCAACATTTTCCTTGGAGAAGATGGACATTCTAGCTAATGTATGGGAGTTCCAGGTCAGAGCATGTTACACTAGCATTTTAGAGAAGCCACAAATACTTGCTTTGTGATTACACAACAAAGCTGGGACTGTTTTGTAAGCAACCAGTTGTAGGTATGAAGTGATGAAGTAAAGACAATAAAGCCCATTTCCTCCACAGCCAAACAAATAAATGCAGTAAGGAGAATGATAATGGAAGTTCTAGGATGGATATGAGACCATGCAATGACCCAGAGTGACCCACCTAATAGGGAATAAAAGAGCAACAGGAATTCTTCTGGAGGAGTTGGGCTTCTGCCTTTATTCTTCATAGCTTTGTCTAGGTGGTCATTAGATATCATCTGTGATGCTGAATCTGAACCAGCAATGTCATTTGCCAGCTATTTTTCTTCCTTAAACCCCTCAATTGCAAATAAGCTCATTTAAGAGTCTCTTTTGTTTATCAGGTTTTGACTCTCAGCCCACGTTGTAACTGGGCCCTAAAATGTCACTGGTTTGGTTTTGCTGAGGGGTTTTTTTTTGGGGTGGGGGGATCATTTTTGTGACTAGGTGTAGATTTATTCTCTTTTCCTTATGTTGTGGGTCATTCCTAAGCCCTGGCTGATGTGTGTGCCCTGAGTTGGATGCTCTGCCTTGGCACTGCTCACCTGGCAGAGCTCGTGTAGCAGGAAAGCATGTGAAGGCTGCAGAGAGAGGGCAGCTGGCTGCACACCACAACCTCCCAGCACTGCAGGTACCAGAGGAGGGGAAAGGGGCACAGGACAAAAGAAACAAACCTTTGAAATTGGATTCATACTGTTAGGATTAATGATAGGAGGTAGAGGAAAACTGGAGCAGCATTCCTAAGCCAACACATTTGAATGATGAATTGCATTAAGGCACTGAAAAGAACAACAGCTGCACTCCATGAAAAGCCAAATCTGTCTAAATTTCTCCAGCTGATCAGTCAAAATCATCACTGAGACTTCCTACTTTGTAATTGCTTTTTCACAGAGAACCAGAGCAAACAAAGGAGAAAAAGAAGTCCTGAATATAGAGACATCTACAGTTATTTTGCCAGATTTTTCTAGGTAGGAAACCCTGATGTTACAGCATTCCATATTGCTGCTAGCAATGGGGATTGTAGTGGAGCTTATTTGGGAATATATAGCCTTTTCCCAGGAAGGTGCAGTAAGGGCTCTCTTCAAAGGAGCAACTCCTGCAGTTTGGAAGTTCACTATGCAGGATCTTCATTCACAAAGCCTAGCCATGATGATGATGTAGAGGAACTTTTTGGTTGTGTATTCTGATGCTAATCTCTGCCAGAATGACAAGATCTCACAGGGGAAAAATAGGTATTTTCTCCAGTTGTTCCTTAGGAAATGCTGTTTTCTCTTGTGTTCCCATCCATTCCCAGGCACTCAGGCAGCATCCGGAGCTGGATCAGTGATACCAGCTTGTTCTGCTTTCGCAGTGCCAGGGGAGAGGAAGCCAACCCAAAGCTTGACCTCCTTTCCCTGTGTGTTCACCCCTTCAAATTCCTGCAGCAATGGCTTCATTTCCTGGCCAGCCCAGTACCACCAGGAGCTGCAGAGTGAGTGTTTAACTGCCTTTTGTTTCAGCCCATCTCATGTTTATTTTGTTTCCCTTTTTGGGGTCCATTCTGCAGGGCTAACCAAGGCATGTTGAACTCAACAGCTCCTCTGAGAGGTTAGAAATGGCCACGTTGGAGTTGCAGAGTCAGTGAGAGTTTCAGCTCTGGCTCTGGGGCTGTTTCATCAGTGGCATTTTCTGCTGAAGAACATCATCTTTTCTGTTGGACCTGATCAAAAGGAGGAAATCGTTGTTCTCTTCACTGGTGCTGAATTCAAACCAACAGGGATTGGCATTTGCCTGCCTTCAGGTGGGATTCAGTCTTGAGGGCAGATTGTAATCTAGTCTAAAAGTGTCTACCTCCCTAACCTTCCCTGGAGCTGTGCTGAGTTCTGACAGCCAAGGATCTGCCTGTTTGTGCTCACCTTGCAATTGGAATGGTTGTGGAGTGTCACTTGCAGGAATACTCATGAAAGGCAAACCATGTGCTTGGTGTATTAGTTTGGATTATTTGAGATGTGTGCCGTGGTAGTTTGGTTCCTTAAGCCTTGTAATCAGATCTCATGATGGTCACAGGGTAGCAGTATGTTAGCAAATAGTCTTCTGAGGAGAATTTGTCAGGTTTTTCCAGGCAAGCTGACATGTCTTCTTCAATGAAAAAGGCTTTTCATCAAATCAGTGGTGAAAAACAAACCCAAATGAGAAAGAATTCAGCATGTGAGTTGATACTTTTCCAGGGAAAATTAAAAGGGAAAGAAAAGAAAAAAGTATGCTAGAACAAAAAAGTATTTTCTGACCAGTCCTACTTAGCAATGCTGTTTGTTAGCATGTCAGGTGCCTCTTCTCCTGCACAGGAGTAGCTGCTAGCTTTGTCCTGCACTTTTGATGCAGGTTCTAGTAGTGATGCCACAGGATGCCTGGTACTGGCCAGCAGACCCTGCACATGCAGTTCAAGCACTGGCCATTCATAAGGATCCCTTTGTTAGCTGTCCAGAAGAAAGGCACAAAGGAAATCCAGGAGTCATTAGGATTAACCAATAGTGTGCAGAAGTTCCAGGCTGTTCTGTGGCCAGCTTTCAGCTGTCCTTTCACTCCCTCAGGCTTTGCTGCCTGCAGCATCTTGCTGAACCCTGGTACACCTGTGGCACAGCAACTGATGTTTGGATGGTAATTGGGAGGATGGACCTGTCTCCATCCTTCTTCACTGGGATGGCTTGTGTGAGCTTGGAATAAGTGATGTAAAGATTCTTCTGAACACTTTGGCTCTCATAGCTGTTAGATATGTCTGACTGCTGTTCAGTGTCACAGTTGTGTACATCTGTGGAGAAGTGACTCGAATTAATGTGCATTTGGGCATGTAGGTTAAAAATGTGAGGCACAGCTTTCCCAGTTCACTTCAGGTGTTCTTTCCCCAACCCTTTTCCTGTTTCCCAGACCTTAGCAGGGTACAGTTGTCCTCAAGCCCCTGCAGAAATTGCAAGGTACCAAAATGAAAAGGCCAATTCATTGGCTCCATGTTTCATGAATGGAGAGGTGAGTGCCAAGGACCTGATTTAGCTTGAAGGTTGGTGTCAAGGTGCTTTACCTGCTCCTTCAGCCAGGGAGCAGGAAGAATGCCATGTCCCTTCCTGCCAGAGTGAGTGGCAGGAGCTGAGCACTTGCAGACAGCTCTTCATCACTAGCTGGTGGAAACAGCCAGCTTCCAAATCTAATTGAATCTTTGTTATAAATCATCCAGTCACTACTAGAAAATGAATTCTTGGTCTGCCTCGTCATAGCCATCTGAATGTGTGCTTCCAAGAAACAGTTTTAGATTCAGAGGAAAAAAAAGCTTTTTACTTGAGTCTTGAACTTGATGAATGGGATTTTAACAGCACTGCTTACTGGGCTACCTCTGGCCTCTCTCAGGAGCTGAATTCTTCACTCTGCTGATGTCAGTGTCTGCCTGACTCAAACGGGGTCAAGATTTTACTCACAGTGTTCTCAGAGATAAGAAGTTCTATTAGAATTACATCCATTTTGCAAACTCCAGCCTAGGCATTTGCTGTAGCTCACAGGGATTGCTGGGGATCTCTTTCCTGGCAAGCTCTTTTGACTCAAACACTTCAGACAGCAGCCTAGCAATATTACCCTCTGTCTTGCCCATCTTCCTTATTAGATTAGTTGTATTGATTTCAAACCTTTGATCCTTAATATCCCATTAGCTGATACAGTGATCTAGCTACATGACAGTATCTCAGGAGTGGCAGCTTGTAAATGAAGTCCATACATCTTACCCAGTGTTGTGGAGCATGCCTTTGTCTGCAGTGACACTGGAGTTTGCATCTTGGGCTCTGCCTTGTTATTCACTAGCCTCACACATATTTGAGTAAGCAGCCACAGCCAGAAGTTACACCCTGAAATAATCCTGCTGTGTGTCATTGCTTGGTTTTGGCCAAATGATCTTGGTCTAACTCCAATCAGGTCAATAGAATAAGTGACTTTTATCCCAGTCAGTGAAAAGAAGATGAATTTAGCTTGTGGAGGAGCAGCAGAAAGGGGAACGGGGTTGCCTCTCAGCTTCACTGGACTTGTGCATGCACTGACTCACCCCTCCTCAGGAAGAAACTCTGAGTGTGACCACACACTGTTCTCACTGAAGTGCCTGCTTTTGTGAGTCTGCAGTCCACAGGGTTCCTCCAGCCTCTCTGCTTTCAATTTGGATTCATCTCCATAAAGATAAAGCAATAACCTGATTTCAAGTAGTATAAACTGTACAAAATTAACTCTCTGACATGGGCTTTGGCTGCTGATATCCTGCTTGGCTATCTCACGTGGGAGCTTCAAGGGAAATGAAAGGAGGAAGCATATTGATTTGAAATGAGATCTGCCCTTATGCCAACCCCTCACCTTCCACAGACATCTAACAACTCATTTCCAGGCCTGGAGTGCCTAATGTTACTCCAACGTTTTTGGCCCTGGGGGAGAAAGTATGTGTGTGGTGGTAGAGGAGGGGAAGCCCCTCCTGTGCTGACCTGGGAGAGCTGGATTCAAGAGGCTGGATTCAATATTGCCTTTGGTAATACCTAGCTTCTCCTACACATGAAGTCTCTGCCACTGGCTATCAGATCTCCCCCCAAAGACTGTGCCAGGATGTCAGCTCTAACAAGTGGAAATCACAACAGTCACTCAGCTTTCTACTTCGGTGCTTGTAGAAGCTGGCAGTTCCTGCAAGCACTTCTGTGGAAGGAAAAGGTGCTTGTGATGCAGATTGCCTTGATTCTCTGAAGGGTTTCACAGGCTGACTCTGTCCCTGCAGGGAATTCTGCTTTTCAGCTGTCTCTGCTGTGTGTGGAGCTCTCTTCTGATCTGGGTTGTTTAATTCATTAAGATCTTTGTGAGGAGTATCAGAGTTGAGCAGATACCTGCTAGCTCACAAGGAATCAGTGCAGAGGAAGTCTTGCTCTCCAGGAGAGGAATACAAGTATCTGGACACAGACATTAGGAAGAGGCTAGAGGGATCAGTAGGAAATTGTAGGGTAAATTATTTACTGTAAGATTTGTGGTGTGTGAATGAGAACTGATGTCTAGAGATCCCCTGTGGCACTTGTATCTAGCAAGCTTAAATGCTGTTAAATCTGACCTATTTCAACAGGTTGAGCTCAGCATTGTGTGCGATGAAAAGAAAGTGTGAAATGGGCAGAAGAGGTTTGCTTTGTGAGAGATCTTGGGGTTGGGTTTTAAATACACTGGAGGTGAAGTATGTTGAATAAACAAGAACTATTTAGGGGCAGAATTGCAAAGTATTTTATTAAACAAACCAGCAAGAAGCTTTGTCATTCCAAGCTGGAAATGGTGCTTGGCTGAGCCAGTAAAACATACATCAAAGGTGTACATATGGGCTACATTTTAATATTCTCCCAGTGTTATTATAAAGACCTGTTACTAATTTTAAACTGCATTGGTAAAAACTAATTCTTTTCTTTTTTTTTTTGTCTTTTCTTCTCTCTTGCTAAGTGATGTAAATCACTAATGTCAATTCTATGCTGATTTATGCCAGCTGAGGATCTGGCCAGGAGAGATGTTTCCCCTCCATATAATCACCCCAAATAGGGAAGGGAAAAGAGGAGGAAGGAATGGTGTCATCTGGATATGTGAAGAGTTTGGCAGTGATACAAGCCTGGAATAGGCTCTGATACAAAGATGGAAATATGGGGATTATCCTAGAAACTCTGGAGATAATCCTATAAATAGCAGAGGAAATTCTGGCTAGAAGTTGTCTATTGAAAGCATTTTGGAACGAGACGGCTGACAGGAAGGGAACTTCAAGCCAAAACCACAAGGCAGATCCTCACCTGGTGTAAATCAGCATAACTACATTCATTTCAGAGGCACTGACTTGAAAGAACCGTGCTGATGTCCCCCAGCTGAGGATCTCCAGCCATAGGTGCTGGATGCCAAATGCTCTGCCTCCCCCCTGCAACTGTGGAGTGGCTGAGCCGAGGTGGTGGCATGGGCTGGGATTAGCGCTGCTGTAAGCGAGTGTACGACACGGGCCTGTGTGTCGGGGGAGTGAAGACAATTGAGCCAGACCAGGGGAAACGGGCCTTTGCAGATCAAGCAATACACTTCCTTGAGAGATTGTTGCAGTCTGCTCTTCCAGATGGAGGCTATTTAACAAGCAGGAATTCCCTCCTTCACCCTGCTGTTCCACAAAGGTGTTGACTCCCTACAAGCCTTCATGACAGTCTTGGCCTCATGGGGAGCACATCAATAAATAAGCTAATAAATTCTCCAGAAGGGGAGTGGAGAGCAACATTTCACTGTGTGTATTCCCTGACAACAGTAAGCAGCCACTGCACTTGACTGAGTTACTTCAGGGGAACACCAGCATCCCTATGGAAAAATGTGTGCCTGTGGTGTAAAGGAAACAGCAGAGTCGGAAATGGGACTCTGTTGTGTGTTCACAGGGATGTGGTAAGCTCAGTCCAAACTCTACACAGGTGAGCAGCCTGGCATGAGGGGGAAGCCTTGGCTCCTGGTTCAGAGCCATTGCTAAAGAGCTGAGATTTGTGAAGTGCTCATAAACACATCTAAGGGCCTCTATTTCCCAGTATCTTTTAGTAATCTAACAGGTACTGCCTACTATTTATTAGCATTTAGGGGCTGGATCAGCCCCTGGAAAATGTTAGCTATAAAACACTTCCAAAAAGGTGACATAAACTAGGTCCTGTGTGGCTGCTTTCCCATCCTCTGGAGCCAGGGGCTGTATGTGCAGCAGGGAGGGAGCTTCTTCAGCTGAGATGGCCCTGCAGAAGCAGAGGAACGCACTTTTAAGTCATCAGTTTCTAATGGGTCTATTATCACCATTACTGCATTAATATCTCCTGTGAGATGGCAAACAAAGTGGTTTTCAAACCCTGGCTAGTTACCCTGTGCCTTTACCTGTGCTGCTCTGCCTCTCTTTTGGAAGTGTGATGTTTTCTACCTGCTTACATGTGCTAAGTGTGTTTCAAGGCTACAGGAGAGTTTACACCAGCTGCTTTCATCACTCTGCTCTAAACAGCATCAAAACCAAACAGCCCTGGTCTGGACTACTGAGGCTATGTGGAAACATGAGAAGAACCAGAAAGAGAAATATTTCCTGTAGTATCCAGAGCATTTCCTGTAATTGCTCTGTTTCCTACTTTGCTTCCTACAGAACCTCTCTGCCCTCAACTGTCCTTTGCCTCCCATTTATTGTATTCACCTTCACCCAGAGTCCTTGAGCATCCTCTGCTCCTGCTGCCACACTGAATCCTACATCCCAGGGTGCCTGCCCCTCCTTCTGGGAATGGCACTGATTTTGACAATGCTGCTGGTTCTTACAGGCAGTAGAAAATAGGAATAACAACAAAAATAATAGTAAGTGGCTGCCCTGGATTTATTTGAGCTTGTTCTGTGGGAAGGTTTATATCCCCAAAGTTGTGTTTCTGTAGCTGGATCTCTTTACCAAGTGTGATTAGTCTCAGATGCTGAGAGGGGACTCAAGGTTGGCATTTCTGTTTTCTTCAGGCCTCTCCAACTGTTTGAGGAGTCTTCTACCTTGCTTGGTTTTGCTAAGTAATCCAGTGAGGAGGATGTGGAGGAGGCTGGAGGGCAGTGAGCTGGTGACAAGGGCCATGTGCCAGGGCTGGGGAGAACTAGTTTGTTTTCTAGCTCTGCCTCAGACATGTCCTTTGGCAAGCTCCTTCAAGAAGGATTTCAAAAGAGTTGCTTGCTCACTATTGTCCAGAGGAGGACAAGGATGCCCTTGATCTCTGCTGCTCTCTTTTGTCTGTGCTGTGGGGGACTGGGCCCTGCAGTCACTCTGCTGGATGTCTCCAGTCAAGCCTTTCCCAATCCCAGGGAGAAGCTCTGCTCTTGCTGGCAGTCAGTGGGAGCAAACCACTTAACTCCTGGCTTTGCCTTTGAAAGCATCTCCTTTTCCTGTGTTGTCCAACTGCAAAAGGAAGATTTCCTGCAGCAGGGTTGAGATGCAGAGGGCTGGATAAGCAGAGCTGTGCCCTGTTTGTGTGTTTATTGTGTAGTGGTGGTGCTGTTGTCTTTGGTTGCTTGTTGGGTTTGACCTTTTCTCAATTCTGAGTGGGATTTATTGCTCCAGCTTGAGCTATTTAAAAGCTGTTTTGATTCTCTCTAGGAAGTGCAAAGAGTTAAGGCATCCTCAAAAAATGGAGTCATCCAGAGATAAGTATCTAGGCTATGAGGGTTGTGGGAGGAGTTTTTATGGAAGACAAGAAAATGAAAGTGTCTGAACACATCTGGAGAGCAAAACTTACTGTTCCTTAAAGTTGGCAAAGCTCCCCATAGCACTGCAGACACAGCAGGATGTTTGCTACAGGAGAGCTGATTTTAACAGTGCTATCAGAGTTTGTGTAAGGATATTGTTCAGCTGAGATTACGTGGATGGAATCAGTCTAAGTTTTACATGTGTTTTAGTATCAAAATCTAGCTATGTTTAAGATGCTTCCCCTGAAAAGAGACAAATACCTGAATAACTGGTGTAAATAATAAATTAGCATGGTAGGGTGATTGCATTTCAGTTTTAAAAGCAAAGGTGCTCTTTGGGGATGTTGAAGAGGGAATGACTACATTTTCCTATCACTGCCTACAACAGACATGTAGTTTTAGATCTCAGGTGAATGAAGGTGCAGTTAAACAAACCTAAACAGATGGGTGCATGGATACATGCAGCTCTCATTTCAGACATTGGTGTTATTTTCAACCTCCACTCTCTCTCCAGGATCTTTGCATCTTGTACCACAGATTAAAACTCGTGCTCCTCCTCTGACCCAAACCTGCCCTGAGCTTTGTGAAGCACAGCTACAGCAAGCAATTAAGTAATAGTGCTGCTAGGGTTTTGTTTGTATGAAAGAGGGAAAAACCTTTCCCATTTTGGGTTGTGCCCTCAGTCAAGATAAATGAGGATACTCTGTGCCCAAGCAGGTTTTGAATCATGGAAATCTTGGTACAGTGAGGTCACAAATGAGATAAGATTAGTGATTTATTTATAGCTGTCTCATAGGAAACACTTCATCAGCTCTGCCAGGTCTGTATGGCAGCACTTTTCCATGGAAACATCACCCAAGAAGTTATGGCCAGTAAGTGGCAAGGAGAAGGTGGGCAAGAAGGCCTCTGAGGTTAAGAGCCTGGGCAAGGCTCAGGAAGGAGCAGGAGACACATAAGCAGAGTAAAGATAGGCATAATGCTCAGCTCTGCACAGCAGAGATGCAACAGATCTTGATCATCTCCCAGCCATGCTGAGGTCTGTCACCTTAGGCTTTATCCTGAAGGTGAACCCCCAACAGCTGCAGCACAACAGTGCCAGGTGCTCTTTGGCTCTGGAGGTATTGATTACCTCTCACGCAGCAAATTACCATTGGAGCTCTGGAAACATACCTCTGCTGGGCTTGCTTTGCAGAGAGTTTCTGAGCTGAGCAAACTCTGCAGACACCCAGAGGCAGAGCTTGGGATGCAGGGGAAGCTTCCAGCTCGACTGGGAAGATCCCTAGAAAGATTAGGAGTCACAGCTTTATGCATTCAGCTTCTACCTGAGCCATTTACTGGATTACCAGATCTGAAGGCTAGACCTTTAAGGTCATCTAGGTTGTCTTCTTCTATGACAAGAATTTCCTAATTATTTTTATTTCAAGCCCAAGAATGTTAAATGTAAGCTCGAATGCAAAGAACCAATACCTTGGTGAAATAGCCATGATGTTTAAAAGGCTTAAAATCAACAAGTATAAAAACATAGTGTGCTTTTTAATTCAGAAAGGTGTTTCAGTGTTGCTTCAACATTTTTCTTAGGGTTTTTTCCCCAACAGAGGAAAAGAAATCTTTTTCCACTGTATTCTACAGAGGAATGTAATACTCATCAGCTGCTCAGGCAAACCACTTGTGACACAGGCAACATGTCTAATATTTAAAATCACTGTCACTGCTAATCTTGCTTTGTGTCAGTCAAAGCTTTTCAAGCTGCTCTCTGAGTAGGGATCAAATGTGTCAATGATTTCATGTTTCAGCCAGTCCATAACTCTGATTGTCACTGGGATTTGCAAAGAGAAAAGCAGAGGCACTCACAGCAACCTAAACAGTAGTTTCTCTTCCTCTGTGTTCTAATCAAATGCTCACCTTTAGATTAAGGAAAAATATCTCCTAGTGACTAATGGGTACTGGTGTGGCTTTGCAGTGGTGCATTCAATAGCTCTCTGAGCAGTGATTGCCATCTTTGGGGGGGATAGCAATTTAAAGGTCAAGTGCTTTCATAAAAAAGGTGATTATCCAGTGTTTCCTATGTTGAACAAAAGCCCAGCAGGATTCATGGTGTGTCAGTTGCTGTTGTCCATAGGCTGTATGGATCACTTAATTCTCTGCCTACCTGTGTGGGGGAAGGTGTGTGCCCATCCATGGGAGCTGTGCAATGGGGGCTCTGCTTTTCTTGGGATGTCTGATCCATCACTGTCCTGATTACAGCTTACAAGTTGGCTTTTTAAAACTAGCCAAAAAAATGACATCCCTTTTGTGCCAGCAGCCAGGGATGTGGTTCTAAAGGGGTGATTTTATTGGGAATGGAGATGAAAAGGAGAAAGGAACAAACCAGGGCCAAACTCAGGGCTGATCCCTTGTTGTTTCATTTCTTGTACTGTTCCTTTACAACCTGGAGAGGTATTCCGTTTCTCAGGCTTATTAAAAATGGCTAGGGCTATATATAGAGCAAACCCAAGCAACTGAACTCAGAGCTGGTTTGATCTTTTAATTACTAGTGGTTTTTCTAGTGGGTCTTGTTGGTTGTATTTCCCATTTAACATAATTGGAGCAATCGTCAATGAAAACTTGTAGCAAAACCATCTCATTTCTGTTTTTTTTCCAACTCATTCTTTCCCCCTCTGGTAAGGTAAGCAAGCTGGAGTTAAAATGCCTTTCTCCTTTCTGCAGACTAACTGAGGGGAACCTGGTATATCTGCTGAGGGGGAGAGGAAGGAGGCTGGGAGGTTTCTAATATTGCAGATTAATATAAAACAAGAAAAAAAAAAGAGAGAAAAAAACCCCACAAGTTTTCATTCTTGTTATTTTATATTAGTCCTACTCCACACATGAAAGTTTGTCTTTAATTATATGAGAGGTGAGTAGCACCACAGTTAAGATAATTCACTTGATGTGCAGTGCCAAGAAGCTGTGTTTGGTTTTGGTCCCTGCAGGGTGTTATTACCTAGTGCCTAGGTGAACATCCACATTTTAAACAACAGGCAGGAGCTATTCTTCAGCTTTGTTGTTTTGGGGCTTTTTGTGTTGTTTCTAGAGGATTTTCCTCATGGCTGCACACATGGTAAATCTTTAAATCCAAGTGTCCTTCTGTGGTGACCAACTAAAATATTAGCAAAATGAATGTTTTATGGGAAAAGGTTGGCAGCAGCCCCAGCAGAAACAGGTGGTATTGGGTTATTTCAATCTAATGTAATGATGCAGCCAGGTTTCCATCTGGACAGCATGTGGTTGCCTCTACTTAGAGGGTATCAAAGAGTGTGAGTATGCACCAGGGATAATGGTGCTGCACAAAAGTGTAGCTGGATGGCTACTTTGCAAAATAATAGTCAGGGTTCTAGGTCCTCTGGGTTAAATACTTTTACTGTCAGAATCTGAATTTCTTCATAAAATATTAAAGATGAAGCAAAGCTCTGCCATGCAGTGCTGAGCTCTGTAATGAGAAGGCAGTTCCTGGAAGCCAAGCATTGTTCACATTAGAGCTAGGCCTTTATTATAAAAGAGTTCATTACCCTTGGAAGCTGAGACATATTTCAAAGAGAGTGCCCTGGAACAGAGGCACTGGCAGCAAGCTTTACTGCACCAGGAAAAAAGGCCCAAGCAAGCTGATCAGAATGTAGCTAGGAAATGGGGGAGGAAGCAGTGACTGCTAGGAGCTGGATCTGTGCATGGTGCACCAGATACACATCTGGACTAAAGGGCTCCTTCTGCATTGACTTCTGTGTGGGCATGCTGAATTGCACCAGGTATTGTTAGCCTAATAGCAGAGATGGTTTTCCTTTTGGCTGGCAGAGCCCAGGGCACACTTTGCAAAGCTCCATCTTCTCCTCTGAGAAGGCACACTCCATCCCATCACCTGCACTGGCACAGGCTTCACGGGTCAGCATCTAGCCTGTTGGAAGATGCCTTTGTACAAGATCTTTTGTGGGCAAGGGTGTAAGAAGGGAGCAGGTGGGGTAAGAGGAGGAGAAACAAGCTCTGAGTGTCTGTCAGAGGAGCAGAGCTGCCTTGGCAGTGTGAAGCAGTGTGCCAGCTCTGTCCCAAGGGAAGCAGAGCTGTGCATGAACACACAGGGCCTGATTCTTCTCTGCCTTGGTATTTTGTGCACGTTTAGTCCTGGTGTACAGTCTCAATCAGCTTGCTAGCATTTGACACCCTGTGTCACTTGCTCAGCACCAGTGTAAATGCCAGGAGCAGGGCAGAGGCTGTGGGGAATCATGCAGCCTGGGCATCTTCTCTGGTCATCCAGCTGAGGAGCAGGCCCAGGCACCTCTTCTCTGCTGATGGATCACTGCTACACAGCTATGTGTTAACAGTCTCCAGTTCTCTTTTTCCTTTGCTCACGGATGAACTGGAAAGAGTTCTGTCTGCCAGGCTGAAGAACCACCCCAAATTGTAGGGAGGTGGCCAGCAGCACTTGGCAGCTAGAGATCAACATGCTGCTGCCATTAATCGGTAGTACCAGGCAGAGGTGCCAAGAGCCATGGAAACAGGAGATGACATCCAGCAGCTGGTGAATGTGATGAGTAAAAGATCAGCAAAGTATTTAACAGTAATAGGACAGGTTTGGGAAGAAACAACCCTTTCCTTTCCGTTCAGTTTATGTTCAAAAAAGAAAGAAGTAACCTGACACTGGAGGCAATAGCTCTTGGTGCCAAGCAGAGATCCCTTGCCCATTTCCTCACCAAATCCAGCCTCTGACTGATGGCTTAGCAGTCTCCTCCCAGGTCAGACCTGCTGCTACTCAGGCCATGTGTTTCTGCAGCTTCTGCCCCACCTTCCTGGAAATAAAGCTGTGCCCAGAGACAAAGCTAACCTGTTCCTCCCCTTGTTGTGACTGGAGTTGCTCAGGCAGCAGAGAGCTTATCCAGAGCCAATTAAGAAGGGGAAAAAAAGCAACAAAGCAAGTTGTAAATGGTTCTTGAAGTCTCCACAGAAGCCTCAAATGAATGACTTGTGACAGCAAACAGGCTAGAGCTACAGAGATTCGGGATGTTGATGCACATGGCTGTTCGTCTACATCCTGATTATGATACTGATTTAATTGATCTGATTCAAGGCTTCTTGGCTGCACGGGCTGATTGGAATGCTGTTGTCCCAAGGATGAGAAGAACTGAAGTGTGCCTGACCTGAATGGGACCAAGGAATAGTGGGGAATAATAGGGAGGAGGACATGACCAACCAGCAGCCTTAGCCTGTCTTCCCAATGTTCCTGGAGCAGCCCTTTGCAGTGCTCTGGGCCTAAAACCAGCCTGTGGCCACAGTTAAACCCAAAGTGTGGTTTAGAGTTGAGGAGTCCTGAGAAGGTTAGAGGAAACTGGGTACATTCTCTCCTGCTCAGAGGATTTTCACTCAGAGACTCCTGTCTGGGGAGGGAACAAGTTTGCTTCAGACCTGGAAACAACCAAGAAAGTTCAGTGGAGCCTCTGAGGAGGAGACTGTCAGCTGACAGTGAACAGGTGCCTGGTGTTGGGAGGAGGAGGAGGAGGAGGGAGAAGGGAAATCAGCAATTCTCTGGAGAAGCAAGAGCCTTAGCTGTAAAAACAGCCCTGATTCTTGGCCTAGCATCCCCCCTGCCACACCTGTATTAACAAGGAGAGCAACTCCTTTGGGTGCTGAGTCAGGCTGAAGGAAAGTCATTCCCTTCCTCTGGTGAGAGGAGAGCAGATGGTGTCAGAGCAGTTCCAAGTGTGGGGGAGATGAAGTCATGAAACACATCAGGAGAGGGAGATTAAGAATCTCTGTTGGGTGACAGCAGCGAATGAGCTAGTCAGCAGCACTCTGCTTTCTGCTGGCACAGCACCTGCTCTGGGCTGGGGAACAGGAAGCCTGAAGGTGTTAGTGAAGGAAACGTGGTTCCCACTCCTCTTGCTGTTGGCCCTTGCAATGGAGTTGGTACTCTGGTGGGATTTGTTTCAGAGGTACAACTGGTTGTGCAGGGAACAACCAGCCAGCGAGACTCCATCATCACATATGGACCTGTGGCTTGGCAGAGCCTTTGGGTTTCTTCCTGATCCACAGGTTGACATCTGTAGGTAGTGCTGTGGTTAGGACATGCCATGTTAGTGGTCCACCCTTAGGCACTTGGTCAAGCTCTGGGTCTCTTTGTGGTGCAGGTAGTCCAGAAGTACTCTGCTTACCTAAAAAGTGGTGGAGGTTCCTCAACTATCAGCTGACCTCTTTTGTCAGTGCAAATCACAAGTGGACTGGGATGGCTGTCAGGGTGACAAACCTCACCTCTCCCCAGAAGTGTGTTGGAGACAAGGAGAGTCTTTCCCCATTCCCTGGAGTGTCCACCTTCCTAGCTGCCTTTGACCCTGAAGGCTCTGCACTCCTCTTCTGGCAAGTGTAAAGCATCTGCTACTTGCTGAGTTGAGGCTGTGCCTGTGTCCACTAGCAGGGTTCAGAGGTCTGCACCCCAAAGAAGCTTTGGTTCCTTTTGGTTCTGTCTGGAGTGGAGAAGGCCTGGGAAGCTGGCTTCCTTCCAGAGCAGTTCATCAATCCCTAATGTTTTCAAGAAAGTTTTATTTCGCCGCTGTGTCTCCTAAAGAGTTTAAAGCTGCCCTGGCAGAGGATCAAAACCTCTGCTGTTTGGTACTCTGCTGACTTCATAAGGACTTGCAGCATGGACTCAATTAAGCCTGAAAAGCAGGAAGGTGTGTCTTTCTGCTCTGCACCTTAGTGCCTGCTGCAGCTCAAGGATGCTGCAGTTGAACACATGCCATGGTTTGAAGCCAGGCCACAAAGAAAGGTTCTGTGTTACTTAGCAGATATCTCCTGGAAGCAACCTCAGGTCCATCTTCTCCTGCCGTGGGAGATGCTAGGAAGCACTGCCAGGAAAGGAGCATTTAAAGGTGGATCCTAACAGCAAGGGCAAAGAATTGCAGGATATTATTATTTATCCTTGAGTAACATTGCAGAACTCTCTGTCTTCATTTCATTGGAAGCCTGGCTGAGTGGTGAAAGCCATAATAAAAACAATCAGTATATTCTCATTTTTCTGTGTGAAAAGATGAAGTCATGGCATATGGTCAGCTAGCCAGTGCTGTTCATAATAAACCACAGATAATTAAGCACTGATTTATTCCTCTCTGTAAGTGAAACAAATTGCTTTAACTGCTTTTTGCTGAGGACCATCTAGTCAGATGGATTATGTATAGGAAGTTCAAACTAGAAATTATTTGGGATCACATTTCAGTGTGGTGGAGGTTTATGGTAGAAACAATTAGAAAGCTAACAGAATGTGTCCTGTATTCTCTTTGATGGAAAGTCAGATATTAATCTGGGGAAGAGTCTAATTCTCTACACAGCTGCTCCCCTTGCTCTGCTGCACCAGATTTAAGCTGGCTAAAAATGGAAACATGTTTAAAAAATTGAGCATAGCTTATAATAGCAATAATCACCTTGAAATTAGTTGTTACTACAGTTAATGAACAGAGTATTAGAGCATAAAACACCCTCAGATTCCCTCAGGCTATTAACTAACAAGCTGGTGGTTAACTGCTGGTCAGAGAGTATCTTCATTTGCTGCCTGTCTCTCAAAGAGTGGATGCTGGGAAGCTGTGCCATGGGATGGGATGGGGTGCTTGCTGGGGTAGTGGTAGGAACAGCAGGGGACCCTGGCCAGGCCATGACATGATGCTTTGCAAGTTCTCTCTGGTCCTTGACTTAAAAACTTTGTAGGAAGCTTCTCATTCTGAGCTTGCTGTAATCTGTGTTCCTTCTTTGTATTGCTCATCTTCCAAATCCTGTGTGACGTGGAGATGCTGCTTTGGTTTGGATGCTCCTTGCCTTCTGAGGTGTGAAGGAGTAAGGGGCTAATAGAATGATATCACTGGAATTGCCTTTGCTAACCTAAAGGTTCAGTTTTGCCTCTTGGGGTTTCCTGGAGTCCATACATTTGTGGTTTACAGGTCCAAGCTTTGGTATCTTTGGAAAGCTGAATAGCACAGAGCATTTATAACTAAGCTGGTGCCTTGGTCCCAGGAGGCTGAAGTGATAGGAGCAGACCTTGCTGTTGCACATGCTATATTTCGGTGTATTTCTCAGCCCTGGTGGGGCCCTAGTTCCTCCAGAAATAGCTTTTTACCACAGCTAGCTGAAATCTGGGGCAGCAGATCTGTTCCCGTGCCGTGTCCTCGACGTCAGAAATGCAGGTGGCAAAAAGGAGGTGATTCTGATTCAGTTCCTGAGCATTTGAGGGGAAAGATTAAAACAAAACAAGTTTTTTCTTGACTAATGCCTGGCTTACAGCACTGGAGAGGTTTCTCCTGCAGACCACCACAGGCTTTTTATGGGGCTTAGAAGCAGTTTCTATCATGCTCCAACTTCCAACATAATGATGCTAGCTCAGCAAATGCTTAGCAGACCTCAAGCTCCCTGTGTCAGCCTCTAGCTTTGGTGTGTCAGGTGTAAGCAGGACAGGCTGCTCCAGCAAAGCATTGCAGCTCCATGCTCTGCAAGCTGACTCCCTTCCAGGTTCCATGCTCTGCTCTGCTGCAGCTTGCCTAATCAAATTGGAGAGAGGCAACTTGCTGCATGTAATCTCTGCAGAGTGGAAGACTTCAAAGAGCTTGCTTGTTTGGCCTCAGTTAGTGTAACTCCTTTCTCCTGCCCCATGGGCTCTCCTGCAGGCTCTTGCAGCTGAGCCAGGGCTGTGGGGCAGGCTGCAGCAGAGATGGAAGGCTGGTCCCCATGGCCTTGGGGAGCTGGGGGGTTTCCCAGCTTGGCTAGGGACAGGCAGGGTGGTGGCACAGGTGCTGCCAGCTCAGCCATTAGGCACAGGGGCAGGGTGCTTGCAGTCCCAGCTGAGGCCCATCAGGGCAAGGAATGCTTTATTAGTGCCTGCTTTGGGAAGAGAAGGAGGCTTTCTCCTCAGTGGGTGTGCTGGAGGTAAGCATGGAGGGTGGGCTGGCTTTAGGCCCTGTTCTAGGAAATACAGACATTTTAATTTGATAATACAGTCATTACTGGTATCATTTGAGAAGAGTGAGAGCAATATTTCTACCTGCAGGTGTTCTGCCATGCTACTTCATGCACCTGGAGCAGAAATGAGGATGGACTGCAATCTCCATGGCACTCTGACCCTCCACCTCCTCCTTGGACTGCAGAAGTGGTAAGTCTCTGTCTTCCTTATATCTGACTGTGATTTTATCCATGGAAATGTCTATATCCACTGAAATGAATATGGGTTTTTGTTTGAAGTCTGGATTTTGCTTGCTCAATGAGATAAAACTTAAACCCATTCACATTCAGTTCATCTTAAGCTGAAGGTTGTGGGTTTTTTTTTTTTCCTTTTCTTAGTTTTTTATTCAGGTGCCAACCTGAAAATAAAGGATTCGTGCAGTGCTACCTGACAGTTTGCTGGAGAAGTAGTCTGCTGAAAAATGCAGGAGCTTGTTTTGTCAGAGATTTGTGGTTTGTTCTCTGGAAGATAAAATGCTGCCCCCAGAAGTGAGTGCAAACTGTGGCAGGATTGCAGTCATTGAATAGGTTTTATCCCAAATCCTATGCCATTTCTCTGTAGGTAGAGCTACTTGCAATACCTCATGAGCTCCCTGTGCTGACCCAAGTGTCCAGACTCAAACACCACTGAAAGGATAATGAAATGTAAACAGGGTTTTGTGTTTCTGTATTATGAACTACCTGGGACTTTTGAGCCAGATGGGTCAGGGAGTTTCTGCTGTGTTGTGCTGGAGGTGCTGCAGGTTGCTGTTAGAGGAAATCAAGAGTTCTCCTAGTCACAAATGAGTTGTGGGGACAGAGCAAGGCTGCTTCCAGTTTGGTTTGTGCTTTTGTTTGCACATGTGGGGGGAAAAAAAAAGTACTTCCAGGGTTCAATTTACTTCTAGTTTTGTTTTTGAGTGCCTTGTTTGGTAAAGCTGTAACCAAAGTGTACTGTGGGGTGGACAAGGCTAGCTGAGCTTGCCTCCAACTTGCTGCAGAGGAAAGCCCAAACTAACCAGCTGTGTTCACTGGTTTGTGTTTGCTGGCACTGTGAAGGTGTTGCTCTCAGTCACTTTATTAGGCAAGCAGCTTTCTGGGAAGAGCTGGTAGCATGAGAAAGGACATCAGGAGCCACAAAGGAAATGTAGGAACTGGGGTAGAGACACCAGGGGCCACAGCTGGAGGTATGAAGGCTGGGATAAGTTTGAGTTTCTCTGAGCTATGCAGAGTAGAATTGAGAGAGACAAAAAAGCAGTGAACACTGTTCCCAGGAACATAGTTTTCCCCATGAAGTTGAAAACTGTCTTGCTTCTGTGTGAAGTGCTGCTGAGCTGGAAGAATGGCAGCATGGGGCCACAATTTTATGAATCTCTTCAGAGATGCTCAGGAAGGTGGCAAATAGGGAAGAGGTTTCCAAAAGAGAGCAGGCTTTTGCATGCAGTGAGCTCACTTCAGCCAAGAGAGGTGATAAGGAGCTGGTAGTTCCTCCTCTGACCTTCACTGCAGTAGTTTAGTATTCTGGCTTGGACAAAGCCTAATTCCCTCTCCAGCTCTGTTTTGGAAAACAAGCAATTGACTGAAATCCCAGTGTTGAGTCTTTATTCTGGTGTTGCTGTTCAAGAACCCTGAAGTTACCAATGCTCTTTTCAAGCTGGTCTTCCCCAAGCACTTTCTTCTTTTCCTTGGGTCTGTTTCCAGCTGAGCTTCATTGTGTTCTCCCTGGAGTTTGTGGCTGAGCACCACTCATCCCTCCCAGTAGCAGAGCTGAGTGAGCTGCCTCTTCTTGTGTTGTCCATTGTGCACACAGGAAAAAAAGAGCCATACCTGTGTGTGTGTGTGTGTGTGTGGAGCCAAGCAGTGGGGCACAATTCAGCCCATGCTGCTGAGAGGTGGCAAAAGCCAAACCACACGTGTGTGTGTGTGTGTGTGCAAGTCCAGACTTTATTAAAACTAGCTGCTGTAGAAAAACTGCAGATTCATGTGATATTAAACTCTTGCAGTAACTGCTCTCCTGGAGCAGTCCATTTGTTCTGTAATAGGGTTTAGATTTGCACTTTATATTAAAGTTCTGCTTGTAAATAGTTTATTAAAAGTGAGTTATGAAGAGGTGCCACACGTTAAACAGCTTGGCCTGAAGCAGAGAGAGTGCAGAGGGCTAAGCAACCTTGTGTTTAGCTACACCTTCCACTTGGAGAGCTTATCTCTGTGTTTTGGAGTTACCTTCCACTGCTCCTCACAGAGCTGCCATGCTGTTCTAGTGCCATCATGGAAAATTGATCCAAGTGGACAAGAGAAATGGCAAACAGCTTTTAAACCCCAAATATTTATTACCTCTGTTAGCTGTGTTATCAAGTGAAACTGAACGATGCACTTAGCTCATCTGAACTGTCTCACTGCATTTTTGTAACCCTCTGCTAGTGCACCAGTCTGTTCAAAACAAACCTGAATCTTGGGCATGTAGCACATGTTGTGATGGTTAAAAAAACACCTTTCTGGAGCTTGACTTTTTGGGGTCCTGGAGAGGAAACCTGCCCCTCAGATGTTTGAGGTGTGCTGTTCCCCTGCGTGTGCTCACTGCTCCATGCACTGGGATGGGGAGGAGCTTGTGGCAGAAGTCCCAGGGAGCTGCCTGAGGCTGTATCCCTGCAGGCTCCCTGCTCCAGGGCTGCCCATGGAGAGCAGCAAATGCTGCTGCAGCTCCTGCCCTTGGGGTAATTATCTGTTTGGCTGACGAGCAGGCAAGTTTTGCTACTCCCTCAGACAGTAATTCTCTTCAATCTCTGTGTTTTAAAGACTTAACTAATGATCCCTAAGATGGACTTCTCCCCAACCTCATTAACTAATTAAACAAGTCAAAATAAAGAGTTATTCAGGCTGCAAAATATTGCTGAGAGGGCCTTCAGTGCAAACATTAGCATTTCTGCAGAATCCATAACCATTAGACAAGAGCAGCATGATGCCCCAGACAGCCCTGTCTGTAGCATTCCAATATGCTCTGCTTTACACCTTAGCACATCTCACACAGTGCTTCTCCCAAGTGTCCCTGGCTTCCTCCTCCCTCTAGACATCCCATCCTGCTGCTTGTGTCACTTGTTAGTGCCAGATTGTGCCATGAGGGATGTGGGAGAAGTGGCAGCAGCATTGGTGCTGCTCTGCTGCCTGTTTGCAGGTGTGTGATGCTGGAGATGTTGTTTCTCTCCCCACTAGCATAATGAACACTGTGTGCTCCTCTACCTGTGCTGCAGCCCCAGCTGTGGGCATTTTCCTCCCAGTTTCTCTTTTAAGACAACTTGGCTGAGAGTTTTGTTTTTCATGTCTCTTAAAGCTGCAGAGCTTTTCCCCAAAAGGTCACTTTTTATGTCTGTGCACTTTACAAGCCCTCTCTTCTAGGCTGTAATAGCTCTGTGGATGTTAATTCTTTCTTTATGCTTAGCTTTGATGTAGCCATGTGCAAACCAGTGGAGATGCAGTTGGGCAAAGGCAAAGGGGTGACAAATAGCTGTAAGCTTTATACAACACCATTGTCCTCAACAGGCACCGTTGGAGGTTGTCTCCCTGTTGACAGTTTCTCCAGAGACCCTTCAACAAAATTAGTGCTCCTAAACATGCTGCAGTTGCTGTAATTCCCTGATCAGAACTGTGTTCTGATCTCTAACAGGACAAACTGCTTTGGAGGAGGAAAGTGGATTTAGGGGGTGTGTTCAGTGCTTTTCACTGGTGTTTGTCACCACCTTCCCTTCACTGCAAATTTACATGGAATACTAAAGGATTAGAGTGCTCAGTGCCCCAGAGTGATCATGGCTAAGGAAAGAACAATCATACTGAGCTGGACTCGGGGCATCATGCCATTGTGCATTCAGTGTAGGGCATTGGCATGAAGGAATACAAGAAGCAAGCACACCTTGATCTATTTGGGTCAAGGATGGAGCCTGCCTCTCTTATGCCATGAAAGCTTATCTAAGTTTTCTGTTACTCCTTGGTGGATTTTCTGGTGCTGCTTCCATAATTACACAGCTCCTTAGGGTCAGCTCCCATCTGATAAGCTTTTTTAATTGCTTTTGAACTCTCTATTCCCTTGTAGCCTTTCTCAGGGGGCAGTGAAGTCCACTAATCAGTGATTGAACCTCCCAAAGAGGACACAAACCCTCTCTCCAATACATTATTGTTTCATGTTGTTCTTTGAACTGTGTCAGAACCGAGCAGAGAGCTCAGCAAAATAGGGGCCAGCAGAATTGGGGGGGGGAGGCTTATAGAAAACAAGCTCTTCTTTTCCTGCAGATGGAGGACTGTACCATACTGAATATTTTTATTCCCCCCCATCCTTTGTCTAGGTAGTTTCAGAAAGCCTCAATCAATAGGGCTCAGCCATTTCCCTTGGGAGAGTATTCCACAGCTTAACATACCCACTTTGGCTAAATGTTTCCAGAGAGCCAGCTCTTCCCCCTCACCCCTCTGCTCACTTTCATCCCATCATTTTGAGTTAGTCATACTTCCTTGAGCCAGCTGATACCAAATCTTTCCCATTCACTGGAAAAAATCCTTTCTTCTTTGGGAGGAAAAACTCCCAGGCTTGTTTGGAGATGAAGCTTCTCCTTTTCCAGTGTCTAAGGAAATTCCTTTCTGGCAGGAGATGAGAAGTGTTAATAGCTGGAGGTGCTTCACACAAACACCTTGAACAATCTGCCTAGTGGTTATTGGAAGTGCTCTAGCTTACTGTAGCATTAAGTAGTTGTGGAATAATGAGGAGTACAGCCTGGAAGGTACTGGAATAGATCTTCATCCTTAGTCTTGTGCCAAGTGAAGTTCTGTCTGTGCCAGTCTAGCAACAGAGGCTCCAAGAGGAATGGAGCTCTGGCTGCTGGAAAGGAAGGGTTTGGGGTGCCTTTGGGGTGGTGCAGCAGCCATGCAGTGGCTTTAGGAGCATCAGCAGGGGGATAAATCATATCAATGGAGCAGAAGTGATCAGGATTTAGGTGCAACTCCCTGCAAACCTTACACTTAGTAAGGAATTACTTCCACCTTTTTGCTCTGGATGAGCTCTACTCGTTGTGTAGTATGCTTTGGACCTACCAGCTCAGACTTTACTCCAAGTGTACTAAGAGCATTGAGAGCTTGCTTGGATTCTCCTCCAGTCCTGCCCTGCTTCCTGTGCTTCGCCCTTACAATGTAAGAGTCGCTAGGAAAGGTCTCCTGGAGAGGAGGCCTGTGCCCTCAGAGATACACTTTCTGTATTTAATCATCCTTGGAGCTTTTATTTTGCTAAAGGACTAAAGTGGCAGCCTTTGGAGAATAATTATATGAAACACCATGTGTGAGCAAAGTGTGAAATGTCTCCAGTCTGAACTGAAGCTATAGATATTTTTATTAAATATTAATGCCATGCATTTAGGAAGGGTTTGCCAAGCAGATGTTAAGCTGGTCTTTGTGGTAATTTAATTGAGCAAGGAACATTTCCTGCCATTTTTATCAATGTCAGGCTTTACATGACATTTTAAACTCCAAATAGAAGAGAGAGGGAAAGAGAGAGAGAAATAATTAATAATCAGTTTCCATTCATGACTATCTGTTAATATTTCCCTTCAGAGGATTTAATGTTTCTCCTGAATGTTGTTCTTGGAGGCCAATGGGAGTGTGAGCTAACCTAGATTCTGTGCAAATTCTTCCATGGGGCTTCTCTCTGGAGCCTGGCCCACTCCTGCTCAGCCAATTCTTACTTTTCTGCTTGTTAAAAGATGATGATGATGATAATAAAAGCAAAGCTTAAATTATCCTGAAGATTCTGACCATGTGGGGCTCTGCAAATGTCTGTGGCTAGAGCCCTTCTTTCCTCCTCAGAGCATCACTCAGTCCTTAAATGTCACAGTGGGATCTTCCAGCACAGAAATTACAGATTTATGAAGCACCCTGCAAAGTGCAATGTCTTAGCAAGGTTTAGCATCATAAATAATTTCATTATATACAACTTGTGGAGGGGGAAAAAAAGTGGACTAGGCAATTGAAGTATCTGTAGGCCAGGTGCCACATAATGAAGCCATTCATGGAGTATCAGAAGCCCCCCTCCTCACAAGTATGACTTTATTTACATGGAAAAAGCCTGGTCACACTTCTACCTTCTCTGTGTTGGTTTAAATTGATGGAGCTCTGGAGGCTGCTTCCCCCACCCCAGGTGGAATAGGCTCCTCTCAGCTATGTACCTAGAGACAGTGCCTGCTCCCTCACCCCATGGCTAGCTGAGCCCTGTGGTTGACCACTTCTAGCTTTAACAGGAGGAGGTAAAAATGGATCATGGTAAGGCTGAGATGAAATGAAAAGTCACCAGCTTGGGTTGTGGGTTTGAGCTTAGAATGGCCCAGGCTTCCCATCAGCTGCTTGTCTTTTGTTCTCTTGCCTGCTGGTAGCTGTGTGTACATTTGGACAGACACTTCAGGATGTGTAAGCTTCCCTTCCAAGCTTCTGGCAAGGATTAGCATGGGTTTCTGAATTTCATTTTGGTACAAAATGATGGTGGTCTCTCTTCCTTCTTCAGCAGAAATGTGACTTGAGAGATCTGAAGTTCTTGTTCAACTGCTGAAGGTGAAACAAGGTGTTAAAGCTGGAAAGGAGCAGATCAGACAGATGAACACATGGCTTAGTAATAAGGAGAGGGTGTGCAGCTCCAGGCTCAGACTGGGACTGTTCACAGTGGAAAAGCTGAGGCTGGGATAAAACCAGAGGTGCAAAAACAAATCAGGAAAAGGTGAAGGAAAAGATGTCATAGTCTGGGCAATGATTATTTCAACATATTTGTTATAGTGGCCATGAATGTGCTCAGTCAGTTGCTGAGGGATTTTGCAGCCAGGCTTGGTAGCCAGATCTCCTTTAGCAATGGCATAGGTGTGATTTTGGCTCAGATAGGGTCAGAGCCACTTTATACCTCCAGAGGTTGAGGTGAGCTCTAGGGATGAAAAACATTTGTGTATTTTTTTTCTTTTGCCAGAATCCATACTGAAAAAAAATAAAATTCCTGGCCACTGCTGTAGCAAGGAAAGAAAGAAATGCCATGTTTCCTTGTCCTGACATGACTGCATGCTGTAACCTTCCTCCTTCAGCTGAAATACTCCAAGATCATCAGAAACTTGAGTCTGAATGAACCACTTAGCTCTGATCTGATGAGAGAATGTGGCTGACCTTCATGTTATGGAAGGAGATGGCTGCACTCAGTGCCAAATTCCCTCATTTTAAGGTTGCTTTCTCCTGCTGTTGCTGAGTTTTTCTGAAGGTCTCAGTTTCATCTCCTGGATAAGGGTCAGGCTCTCTCCTGCACAGCCACATTTTTGGCAGCAGGGAATAGTTGTTTGACTTGAAAGCTGTTGCTTTGGAGGAAAAAAAGCTTCTGTTGAGACTGGAGAGGGAGGTGAGGATGGCTGGAGCAATGACCTGCCTTCTGCTGAGGCTCATCCTTGTTTGGTGTGCTCCTGCAAGGGGAGATGTGAGGCCACAGGCAGCACAGCACTGAGCTGAGTGAGTAAGCCCTGGCAAGAGAGCAGAGAGCTCCTCTGCATCTGTCAGAAACAAAACTCCACCTTTGGAGCTCCACTACATTTTAACTGGGGGAATAAGATGTGCCCTGCATAGGAAACACTTTCTGACCTCTTTTCTTTTTGCTGTGATGCAGTTATCAAGGGAGGCTTTGATTTTCAATTAATACTGCATATTAATGTTGGCAGTCAGGCCAACAGGAGAGAAAACCAAACTAAGAATGACTTGGTTCAAAACTGCTCAGTGTCATAATGGATTTTTTTATTGGTCTTGGGACCAATCCAGATTTCTTCTTTCCCCCTAGTCCTCTCTGGGGAAGTTTCAACCTGCTGAAGTATGCTGCTTTGCCCCAGTCACCCCTCTGTTAAGAGGCATGAGCTAGCAGTGCCTCCATTTGCAGGGGAAACCAGAATGTTCTTACTAAAAGTGTCTTCTAAACTCAGGAATGGCAAAATCTCGACAGCCAAGTGGCCTTTATAGTCTGTCGCTCCATAAACACAGAAACTCTCAGCCTTTTTCAACTCCTGCATTTTCTTGGTGGCCACATGGCTGGCTCAATCCAATGTGAAAACTCAGACTAACTGCAGCCAGATAAAGCTCCCACTGGGCATTTATCTTCTGCCAGGAAGGGATGCAGCAGGACAGACAAGCATTTTGGGGTAGCATAGGCACCTTCTTGTGTGTTGTCAAGTTAATTTGGCTGTAGCCCAGCTTTTGGTGCTTCCACGAGGGTGACAATACTGTGCCAGCAGCTAATGCCTTCCAGGGTAATAATAAGGAAACAAGGGGTCTCCTTTGGGAAGCTGCAGTATAGTTATAGCCCCAAGATTGCTTTCTGTTCCTCATCCCCAGCACAGGTGAGCTTGAGGCAGATTCTCAGCTTCTGTGAGTGCTTCCATCTCCAGCTAATGACACCTTGGCTCTCAAGGCCTTGTCTTTGCCAAGTGCTGTGAAACATCTTTGCCTGTTGAAAGATCTTTTGTGTTGTGGTTTTGAGCCCTCTGTAAGAGGGGAAAGCAAAAACTTGCCATTTGCCTAGAACTGCTCAGCTGCATCCTTTTGCTAGAACTCCTTGGAAGCAGCTCCATTGCCAGTGACCCCCTCCCCCTGCAAATGCTGATTCCAGCTCCTCTGATTTTGATGAGGGCTGGCTTTGCTGGCAGCCTCTGGCTGGCACAACTACAAAGCTGATTTGGGGAACCTTAGAGGTTTGTTTAGATTCTTTAAATGTTTTGGCTTGATGCTATCATGGGTATTTGGAAACTTTTGAAGCCCTTTCAATTCCTAACAGCACCAGGCAGGCAGACATAGGAACACAGAGAGCCTAGGAAGAGAGTGCCATCTTTGCTTTGTTCTTCAGGCTTGTAAGTATCCCCAAGTGGGCAAATCAGGCCAAGCACAGGAAGAAATAATACCAACTGCTAGCTGGGGACCACATTGTTCCCCTCCCTTGGGAGAGGCTGGAGAAAGGGAGAGGATGCTTTGTGTGCCTCCCTCAGTGCAGTTTGCCTTGGTGGAAGGGCTAGTGCAGCTGTGAGATGTGGAGCCTGGGCAGCAGTGCTGATTCAATCCAGTAGGAGCAGAAAGCTGTCTCCTGGGCTCAGCTTGCCTTTCACCCTCAGGTAGCTCAGTGCTTTCCCTGTGTCCCTGGGCTGTGTGCTGCTTAGATTTGTACACACAGTTTCTGCCTCCTGCTGCTTTCGTTGCTGTTGTTTGGCCCTTCTAGGGGGGAAGGGAGAAGCATGTGAAGGAATGCTGGGGACTGGAGTGAGGGAAGACAGCACCCTTTGGCAAAATGGTTTCAGCATGCTACACCTGCATGTGTGGTACTGGGAAACCATCTGCAGCTGCTGCTGGGGCTGGGAAGAGGCACAGTTTTGCATAACAGGGATGGGGTTTATAGCTAATGTGATAAAAGTGGTCTTCTGTGGAACAACTGAGCAGGAATAGCCACAAATACTTCTGATCCATTTTAAGAACCTATAGCTAGCTCCTAAAAACCTCCCAGTGATTTCTTGTTAGTGCAGTGAGTTATTAAATGCCTAAACTCCTGCAAGAGAAGGCAGGAGGAAGCAGTGCTGCTCTCTTGGGCTACACAGCCTCTGAGGTAGGCTGGATTTCCCCTGCTTTCTTCTCATGTGCTTATTTTCCTGCTCTGACACACCAACTGTGGTGTGCTGTCACTGAGCTAACCCACAGCTTTGGCTGGAGGAGAAGGGACTAAAGAATGTAGTTATCCTCCAAACCCTGAGCGTTCATTCATTCACCTCTCCAGTTGTGTTTGGAGTGTATGTGTCACTGGAGCTGGAGCAGCCTTTGCTCAGCAGAGTGTATTCCAAGAGCTTTGCAGCTGCCTAGCCCTAAGGCACTTGCTCTTGCCTTTGTGGTGCTTGCTGCTGTGCCCTGGTGGTCTCTGCACAGGCTGCCCCTGCTGTGCTGCAAGTAGCCCTCCCTGTTGGTTTCTATCAGGCCCCAGGAGGGTAGGAAATGCTGCCTTTGGGAGCAGAGCTGAGTGGGTGTAGCAGTGTCCTGGGCAGAACAGGAAGCTGTCAGGGAGCCAGGTTAGGCTGCACTGCTCTATGTGATACTGGCAAATCATTTATTTGAAGGCATGCTGAAAGGCTTTAAAATCCGAATTGATTTTCTCCTGTCAGTGAGTGATTAGAAACAGAATACACACTTCTCACAGTTGATAGGAGTTAGGCCTGTCTGCTGTAGGAAAACCAGAGCTGTATGGGGGCAGGACAGGCCTGAGAAGAGAAACAGTGGCTGGTGCACTGACAAGCACAGTGCTCCCCACCTTTGCCCTCCCCCACAGCCCAGGTCTCTTCAGGTTGCAGCAAGGACCTTCAGTCAATTAGCTCCAGTGACCACTGGATGTAGCTATTGCTTCATGGAAATATGGCCAAGTAGACACCTTTCTGCCTCTCCTTTGGAGATGGCTTGACAGAGGTCACTTTTTACATGTCACTTCTGCCTTTCTTATCTCCTTTTCTTCCAAAGGCAGCACCACTTTTGTTCCTGTCTTCCTTTCAGGGAGCTGCAGTGTGGCCCTGGGGAGGGTGATCCTCCCCCAGCACTGCTCAGATCTGGGCAGCCCAGTGTGCTTCACCCACCTGCTGCAGGATCAGGGCTCATCCAGGCTGCCAGGGCAGCTTCTGGAGAATGACTTTCTCCCTTTGGCTCTGCTAAGCTTTTCTGCCTGTAAAGAATTGACAAGGCTGCCCATGTAGACACTTAAGCTTGATTTTTTTAATGTACTTAGCTTAGTGGTGTTAGTAGAGCATGGTGTAGCAGTGAACCCTAGCAAATGAGGCTGGGAAGGACAATAAGTTCTTTAGCCTTGTCTCTTTTCCACAAGGCAGGATCAAGTAGATCTAACCTTCCTTGACAGATATGCAGCAAACCTGCTCTTAACAACCTCCTGCAGCAGCAATCTGACACCCTTCCTCAGGCAAGCTTTGCCAAAGCACAACTCTTCTTGCTGCTAGAAAGCTTTTCCTAAGGACAAGCCTGCATCTCCCTTGCTGTAGCTTAACCCCTTCATTTCTTGCCTTATCCTCAAAGGAGATAGAAAAGAGTTCAGTTTCTTCTTTGCAGCATACTTTGACATGTTTCAGAGCTGTTCCCTGTGACCTCCTATGGACTAGACATTCCAAGTCCTTTAATATCCCCCTCCAGCCAAGACCATGTTTGCTGGATCTGCGATGGCTCTCTCAGGCTGATAGATTGTGGAACAGCCTTTTTTTGGTTATGATGATGATTCCCCCCCCCCTTGTGCTGGAATGCCCATAGTTGTTTCTCAGCCAAGGCACGCTCAACTTTCAGCAACTAGACCATAATTTGGGTTTAGAAGGCTTTAGGGAGGTAATGCATAACTAGTGTCTTGCTACCACTGGATACTCCCTGGAAGGGGAACAGCTTGGAGAGCTGCCTGGATGGGTTTGAGACAAACAGGACAGCTTGGGTGTTTGCTTCCACAGGAGACAATGGAGCCTAAAGCTCTGCACCAGAAGAGGGAAGCTGTATGAGTAGTGTATTGTGCTCATGTGTGATCTTAGGCCCTCCAGTGCTAAAGAAGCAGGAGGCATCTCCAAACAGTGCAGTGTGCTGAGCCAGAGAGCAAGGATAGAATTCCTGGCAGCCCAGAGGCCAAGCTCCTCCATTCAGATCCCTTGCATGAGCAAGAGCAAACACCAAAAGCATCCAAGAAACAGGCCTAAGAGAACTCCATGCCAGTGAGCTGCCTCTTCTAATGCAGCTCTATTTGTGTATGGCTGTGAGGAGGATCTTGCTTTCCCCCCACTGCCTTCCCTTCCCTCCCCTCTACCACAGTGAGATTTAAATCAAGCTGTCTTCTCTACCTCTATGGCAAATCTGCCCATTTCTGGTTTTGCTCTTTCAGAGGATAATTTCTCCTGTTTAATGAGATCTGAGAATGAAGTCAGGCATGAGTTGGAGAAAGGTCACAGCATGTGTTCAAAGGTATATTAACTACTGTTGGAGCTGGCACCCGTCGTCCGTGAGGACAGAATGGAGCAGCAAACAGTAAATACTTCCCCCAGCACTTTATTACAAGCAGGACCATTTACAATGAATAAGAATTTGAGAAGCTTCAAGGATGAAATGGGGATGCTCACAAATAAAAAGAAAAATCTTAGTCCTTAGGCTTAGAATGTGATTCCAGTCAAGGTTAATGGGGAAACAGTTAATGAGGGGTACAGAATCCAAAGGCTGCCTTGATGCCATATTGTCTTACACAGGTAATTAATGCTCCTGACTCCTGCTAAATGGCTCTACCTGAGCACATTTTCTCTAGCAGCAACTTTAAATCCCCCACACTGTATACAGGAGCACTCTCCTGATGCTTTACGACTCCCACTAATGCTGAACAGGCTAAATCAGATCCAATCTCTTCCCCTCCTTTCCAGGGTGGTGATTTGCATCCCTCACCACCACCATGCATCCATCATGCAGGGCCCAGTGGTGCAGTGGTGAGCGAGTCTGGCATCAGGAGCAGCCCCTGGGTGTATGTAGCAGGAGAAGGACACTGTGCCATCTGAGCAGCATTTCCACAGCAGGAAGGGTGAGACCCTTCCTCTCCTAATTCTTTTACTTTTGGGAAAGTCATGCTTCCACAAGGTCCAGGCACATGAGGCTGCTCAGTGGCCAGCACAGTGGAAGATGAAAAGCAGCTGAAGGAAGAGGTGTCCTCTGAGCAGAGAATAAGGATGCAAAGCCCCTCCAGTCAGCTCAAACTCCCTCCACCCACACCTGCCTCTGGAAGCTGTGCCGAGTGCCCGGTGTGGGAAGAGCAAGAGCAGGAGGAGATGATTTGGAAGGAAGGAGGGAAGCTGCATAGGGCTTACTGTCTGCTTCTGTTGTTTAACAGTATTTTGTTTCTCTCCTCCTCACCCTGAGCCTTTAAAGTAGGGCATTTGTGTGCAGTGTGTTTTCCAGCCAGTGCTCATTGTATCGACAGCAATAGCTTCAGCTGAACACTCTCATCAATGTGCTCCAGCCTCTTTGTAGGTGGCATCTGGAGGGCAGATTCCACTCTTCTCCCAGACCTAGGCCTGTGGCCTATTCCATTACTGTCTTTAAAGCATCTCCCAGGTGCACTTAGGCACTGCTTTTCTTCCCAATCCCCTCTTCCTCCCTCCTTTCTCTTTGTTGCTCTGAGCAGAGCAGGTTGAAAAGCCCAAGCCAAATCCTCAGTCTCTTTTGGGGGAGGAATAACAGCTTGAGAGGATTAGCCCTGCAGGTTCCACCTGCTCTTGCTGGAGCAGAGGGAAGAAGGGACAGTTGCTGCAATGTTGCACGCAGCACTGGAGGCTGCAGAGTTGCACTTAGTGGTTGTGGTGAGGGAGACAGAGTTTCATCAGCATTTAATTGGGCCAATTCCTGGACAGAATGGGGTCAAAGTGGGTTGTGCTGCTGAGTCTGAGCAGTCTGACCAGGCAGAAGTAAATGTCTCATAAACAGGTCACAATTTATATCCTTCTTGAATTCCTTGGGGTCTGGGATTTACAGCCTCCCTGGAAATCTTGTGCTCTGGCTTAGAGGAGCAGACAAGTGATGCAGACAATTCCAGCACATGTAGCTTTCCCTGCTTTTAAGTGGTATTTCACTGGCTTTGTCTTGGTTGTTGTGGTGGCTTGGCCTTGGCTGGACACCAGGTGCCCACCAAGCTGCTCTATCACCCTTTTCAGCAGGACAGGGCAGGCAGAAAAGAAGGAAAACTTTTGTGGGTCAAGATAATAGCAGTTTAATAAAGCAAAAGCAAAGACCATGGTGTGGTTATGCTAATCCTTGTGCCCAGCTTCTGGCCCTATACATTTATAAACACAGGAGACCTGTGTATTTCCTGCTGTAGCCTAACCTTCCCTAGTGTTTTTTTCCTGCCAAATTTTTATGCCCCCTTTTTTAAGGAAAAAAAGCAAGCCCCCACCTGTTTTCAATAGTATTTAGAAGTTGTTTCAAGTGTATGAACTAAAGCCCTCAGAGGATTTAATCCATCAGTGGAGCAGAGGGTTTGGCCCTCTCTCTGCTAAATGCTGGCAACAACAATCCCATTCTGGCTAAAGGAGCATGAGGGTAAGGTTAATGCAAAGCTAAATAAATAGAAAGCAACCCCCCCCAGCCCCAATTTGTCTGGCAAGTGTAGAAAGTGGCTGGCTTGTGAGCAGCAATGCTTCTGAACCTGCTTGTAGGCTGAGGGGAAAACCTTCCTGATCCTGCTGATCTGAACTTGCTCCCATCCTTTGGAAGGTCTCCCTTGCCATGCTGCATTGTGATCCTGCATTCCCCAGGAGCTAGCACTCACCACTGAGACCTGCACTTTGTCTTTGAAGCAGATAAAAAGAGAGGTCAGTCAGCTGTAATTCCCCAACTCCTCATATAAACAATTTAACTGCTGCAGCAACAGACTTGCTTGGAATTACTCCCTCAGATTCAATTCCCTTTTCCTGCTCCACTTGTAAAAGTGGTTAGTGTCCTCTATAAACTGCTGCTCAGCCAGGGCCAAGGCTTGCTGTGGAGTTGTAGAATAAATGTTAATCTAATACAGGTTACTGGGTCAAATGCAATCACAGGCTTGTGGGAAAAGCTTAATACTGTTCTGCTTCTTCTAACACAGTAAACCTGGATATTATATGATAGGTTAAATACCACTGAACCATGGCAAGAATTTTCTTGAAAGTAGGATTTAGTACAAAGGAAACTACACTGGAAGAGTGACCTAGGATTGACTTTTCTCTCTGAGAGCATTCTAAGAAGCTGAGGTATGCTCTGAAAATCATCTCCCAGAAAACATTAGGTACAAAAAATCCCTAAGTTAAGGGCTGGACACCTACAGCAAGGATGATTCAGCTAACAAAAGGCTGTGTGTGGTTTTATACTGCTGCCTTCTCCCAACAGGAAAGAACATTGTGCTGCTTTTTTTCCCCCCTTGCAGTGCCTGTGAAGCCAGCATGGTGTGGCTAACTGCAGCTTCTGATAGCTGAGATTGTGTAAATACACACTTTAAAATATATATCTTTATCCCTCATACCTGAGTGCTGACAGATGCTGATTTCCTCCAGGCTGCCTTGTGTTATGCCTTGCTGCCAGAGAATCATAGACTCATGGAGGCTGGAAAAGACCTCTAAGCTCAAGTCCAACCATCATCCCTTCCTCCTGCCTCTCTCCTCGAAGCCAATCTCACAACCTGCTCTTGTTCATTGGCCAGTCCATGAAGCAGTATCAACTGAGTACAAAGAAGAAACCCCTGGTTGTGCTGAAAGCTCAACTCTTGCTGAATTTCACCTCTGCTCTCTCACTTGTGTGGTGCTGCTGTGCACTTCTGAAAAATAGGTTTATGACCTGCTCTTTTCTGGAAGAGAAGAGGGAGAAGTATCTCAATAACTACTGAGATGACTGTAACCTGAACACCACTATTACCTCCTGGGAGAAATCACCCTGGCACTAGGACAGTAGCCAAGTGTGTCCCTTGCCAGGGCCTGAAGCTGATGCAGGAAAGGCAGAGAGGAGGTTGCCCAGAGCAAGGACACCATACAGATTTTCTAGGTGCTTGCAAGGGTCTTTCTTTTCCCTTTAAGGAGTAATTAAAACTAAAATAGTGACATTTGAGAAGGCCATTTGCCAAGCTCTGCATGTTCTGTGTATCTTAGTGTGTGAACAAATGAGATTATGAAAGGTAATGGATTAGTGATTTGACAGTAATGTGGAGTCTTGGAAGCATTCATGGCTAATGTGTGTTTCATAATTTCAGCTAAATGATCTCAGCTGAAATGCAAGAGAGGCAATTGAGAAATTCCTTCAGATGGCAGTGAAAGCTGGTACTGTAATGCAGATTACTTTGATTTACTGCAAAATACTGCAAGGCAGTGGGGAATGTTCACAGCAGCTGTGCTCAGGAGTCAGAGTAGGGATCTGTGAGGAAATGGTGAATTCATAGATATATTTCTCCTGTAGAATAGAAGCCTCATTCTTCATCTTCATCTACAAATGAATAAACCCAAACTGTAGGTTACACTTCTCATTTATTGCTTGTCTTACAAAAATATCTGGAGCCCCTAATTGAGCTCTAGGCCCCAGGAATCTAGTGGCCCTAGAGATAGAGAAGACAAGACAGTGCTGTCCTGAAGAGGAGAGTTAGGGGAGCTTAAGGACATCCCTGGGCTTGCCCCACACCCAGCTATCCCCAGCCTGCTGTGCAGGGAGCCTCCTGCTTCTGAGCCAGCCCCAGGCTGTGCTGGGCACCTTGCCTGGGAAACAGGAGCAGCTTCCAGCTGCTGAATCCTGCATATTCTGCATGGATTCAAGATCTCCTCAAGCCTGTTCTGTTGGGGACTGTTAGCTCAGAACTGATGCTTCCACAGTGCAGCATTGCTTCAAGTAATCCTCTTTCTGCTGAGTAATCCTGGGGACCTCCAGGAGGCTTTATTCCTGCCTGGTGTGTGATGTGGGAAGGAAAGTTTCTTTGGGAGAGTAAAGGTGAGAGGCCTGGGCTCCATTCCAGTGGCAGCAATATTGGCTGGGAGGTGTTAAGATGATCTCTGACCTCTTTCATCAGAAAATGCAGGGTGCAGCTGTTTAATGCATGAGAGAGAGAGATTTCCCCTTTGAAATGATTTTACTGAGGGGAAGGAAAAACAAGGCTAGCTCCCATAAAACCAGAATTCTCTTCCAATCCAGAAAACATTGCACATGATGTTAAAACTACCATGCCTACTTTTGGGACACTTGTTGTGAGCTCAGAGCTTGCATTTGCTAAGAAAAAGGCCCAGCAAATAAATGGGGAGTAATCTCAGTTCCTTTACCAGAAGCTTACTGGCAATGTAGGGAACTTGAAAAAAAACCCATGACAATAGAATATTTTACACTATAGCATACATTTTATATGTATTTTTATGCATATATAAAAATCAAATTCTGATCACTTTGGCTCCTTCAAGCTGTAAGTTTAATGGATGCTTCTTAAGTGAGATTGGTGATGTGACACATCAGGCAATTCTGATCACTTGACAATCTCCTGAGCTGAGTAGCCAGCAAACAGACACCTGCAAGTCCTAGCCACACTTCAAAATGTGGGCAGCACCTTTCAGCAGAGTGCTAGCATCAAGCAGATGCTCTTATGCCATCCTCATGGGGCTAGCATCCCAGGAATCCAGCCCGTGGTCTGTTTGATGTAGGGAGAATACAGAGCCTGCTGAAAACCCTTCAATAGCACTGGGATCTGAAACACATTGCCAGCCAAAGCTTGTCCTGCCTCCCAGGAAGCAGTGGTTTTTCTACCCCCAGGTTTGTGTTGGAGATCCAGGTGTAGACACATTCAGAGTGAACTGGTCACCTGGCTCTGGATGAGGTGAAGAGGAATGCTTGAGCTCATCCAAATAACTTCCCTGATCAGCTGAAAACACTGCTCAGAGAATCTGTTAGGGCAAGGTGTTTTTTTCAACTGTCTAGCACTGAATTTCATGGAAGTGTTGGGTGGCTGCACACCATTCTGGGTTTGATGGTTTCAAAGTGGACACTGATTTTGGTTGCCTAATTTGCTCTGTTAAGATAGCCATGCTCAGACTCATCCTCAGCATGGCAATTTCTTCCTTTGCTCTTACTGTGTCAAGTTTTGAGTCTCTTTTAAAAGGAAGTTTGGGATCTTAGTTTATTTACAGAACAAATGTCAGAGTTGAATCTTAGCTCTTCACTTGTGCTGTCTGTATCAGAACACAACCACCTGAAGCATCCATTCATACACATAGCACTGGTTTATGGGGACACTGAAAGACACTGATGTTATCTTTTTAATATTGTAAGGAATAATCCTATTAAAGAAGAAACAAGGAAAACTGTTATGCCCACAAGGCAGAATTATCCCAAGTTGATTGGAGCAGCTCAGGTTACTCTACAAAGGCCAAGTTGTGTGCTGGCCCTATCTTTCCATCAGGGCTTGGTGAATGAGCAATCATCTGTGGATTCTGCTCATCTCTCTGTGCTAACTTTGTTCAGTGGAATTAGATCCAAGGCTGACAAATGAGCAGTGCCCCTTAGCCCCAGTGTCCCTGCCCCAGCACAGGCTGCCAATTGTGCCTGCTGTTGTGAAGCTGGGCTGTGGCAGAGCCCTTCCACAAGCCTACCCTTTTTAATAAGGGAATCTGTCAGCACTGCCTTCTGCAGGCCTTGCAGCCTGCTCCTAATCCCCACTGCAAACTGCCCTTCTTCCCTCTGCTGCCATGGACTTGGGCTCTGAAATAAATATCTCTTTTGTTTACACTGTGCCTGTGACCAAATTAACCTTTGGGATTAATTGCCACATGGACTGGGCTGTGTTTCGGCTCTCCTTGGAGCACAGCTTTGGGACTCAGTCAGACCTGCCTCACCAGGGCCTGTTGCTGTTGTCACTGCATCCCTGGCTCTGCTCTTCAGGCTGCTTGCTGACCTCTTCTGCTTGTCAGAGGAGTTAAAGGGAATTCCAGGTAGTGGCCTTTGGGGCCAGTGCATCTGCAGATGGCTTGGGATAGAGGGGAGAGCAGAGCTGAGCAATCTGTATCCCAGCTCTACAAAACATCTGTGAGCAGGGCTGGACCAAGAAGTTTGTGATTGAGCTCAGGAAAACATCCCTGCTGAAACAGGTAGCACTGCTGTGTCAAAGGAATCAGTCTGGCCCAGGGCTTTCCAATCTGTACCTCACTTGACTTTCCTTTCCCTTCTTGTAAAGAGTATTTGATAAATCTATCACACTGGGGGGACTGGAAATTATCAGTGTGTTATTCTGTCACAGAACTGAAAACCACAAGTTCTGTGCTGGTGTTCCTGGTAGCCTCCCTGCTCCTGACATGGAGGAACTTTTGGCCCTGAAGGGGCTGGGAAAAAGGAAGCTGGGTAGGGAAAAGAACAAACTATTAGAGCTGTTACTGAAAGCTTGGTTTCAGTGTGAATTCACAAGTTACTTAACACCAGAGAATCCACACAGGAAGAAATCTCCTAACTCCTGCTGCCAGAAACCCTTCAGACTCTTGTGCTGTCTCAGACACAGGAGTCAATCAACCATAAGAACCAAATAAGAAAGCAAGCAGAGTTGATGAGTTCCAATCCCCCTGGTGCTCTTTCTGGCATTTGTGGTTGTGGGGAAGCAGGGATGGCTTCCCAGTCACCTCAGGGTTAGCACTCAGTACTTGGGGCTGCTCCTGCAAAGGACTTCAGCAAATACAGCCTCTAGCAACCTTGATCTTGAAGGTCACCTGCTATTAGCCCATAAATCTTCAGCTTTGTGCTCTCTTCTGGTTACCTGTTTATTTCAGGATATAATTCAAGGTGTTGGTTATGATCTTATTAAGCCCTTAAAGGCCTGGGACAAGGTTAGCTGAGAAAATTGCTTCTCCTCCCCAGCCCTGTTTGATGCCCTATCATGGCAGTTATGATCTGTTGGGTTCCTGTGATTATTGTCCCTGCAGTCAAGAGCACAGCTGTGTCAGGGAAGCAGAAACATCTCTCTCTAGTGGCCTCAGCAAGTTCAGCTTGCCTGAATGCAATTTGTGGGCAAACAACTTGAGTGAACACTTGGAAATGTGCTTGGGCTGCTGCTTGCTTTCTGCAGAAGGATCTGAGGGCTCTGTTCTGGGGTGATAGACACCATCAACTCCTAGATGTGCTGCTTTTTGCCTTGCTGCTGCTGAGTGCCCCACAGCTGCAGAGGAAAAGCCTAAGTCTTAGTGTGTGTGTGGAGGGGAAATACAGGTGGGTTTGATGGTGCAAGCCTTTCTACACGTTTAACCTTCCCTCTGTGCACAATCTGCTCTTAAAGCTCTGGCTGAAATTTGTGTTACAGATACAGATTCCACATCTTTGGGTGGTCTGGACTTACAAGTCTTCTAACACCTAGAGCTAGCCGTGAGAGTCAGGAATAGCTTTTCAGTGTGGGGCCAGCCAGAGTGACAGTGTTTGCAACAACTTTTGGGGTTTTCAAGTATTTGTTTTTCTTCCTTAGAAGAGGCCCAAGGGCTCCTGAGCATTTCACAGGAGACAGTTTTGTGACAGAAGTCAGGTTTGTGATTTCTTCTCTTCCCAGGGACAGCAGTCTAGCCTAGACCTGAGAGATCTTCCTCTTGAAAGCCTCCCTGAATTAGATACTGCTGTGAAATCTTCCTGCTTGGACCAAACCAGCATATTTGGATAAAGAAAACCAACCCTTTGCTAAGAAATGTTCCAGGCAGCTCCCCTCTGAATGACTTTGATCACTGCAGTTTAACTGCTTGAATTCAAGGCAGTTTGCCATGCAGCAAGCTGTCTGTGGGGCAGATTCTGCTCCTGCTGGCAGAGTAGCCTTTTCCTTCCTTCGCAGTGACATCAGCTGTTCCCTGTGAGAGGAATTTACTGTTCCATTATTCCATCACATTAGCTAAATGGCATACCTGTGATAACTCCAGTTCCTCAGTAGCAATACATTTACTCATGATCCATGCCAGGCTGAAGCTATAGAAGGAAACTATACCAAGGACCTTGAAGTGATGCTAGCACTTTAATAGAGAAGTAGAAAAATTCCTGGAAGGCTGAATCTTGAGCTGTAATGTTCCTGAGGTGTCTGCAGAGCTTGTGACCATGTGTGATGTTAGCTACACTTCTGGATGTAATAATGAGCCACACTTCAGTTCAGCTAAAACCATCTGAGATGCTGGCAGTGAAACCTGCAAGCACTTGCACAGAGGCCATTAACAGCTCCAAAATGATCCAGTGCTTAAGCAAAAAGTGCAGTGTGACTCCTGCTTTTCTCAGTGCTCTCTGCTGAAGGAGCTTTGGCCACTTTTGATGTTCCAGAGATGGGTTTCAAATAACCACGAGGGCTGAAGTCACACCAAATTAAGAGTTCTCAGTGATATTTTAATGAGAAACTGGTGTGAAACTTGACTACAGTGACCAAAGATTGCTTGGAGAGTTGGGGCTTGTTTAGAATAGAAACGTGGAGTAGAATCTCTGAGGCTGCAGATAAGTGTGGCTAGAGGATAGCATTGCCACTGAGCTCAAGCCCAGTGTCCCATGACTGTCCTGCTGGTTCTGCAGTTAGCTTTTCTGCTTCCAGACTGTTTCAAATCCAGGATTTTAATGTCCCTTAAGTAAGTGGCCATTCAGCCCAGCAGTGAGCTGAAAGTGTCTGGAGTAAGACTTGGCACAGCCTCCCAAGCAGACTTGCTCCAGCACTAGTGTGTAAGCTGATTTTAGGGCTTGTGCAGAACCTCTGCAGCCAGTGGCCTTTGGGCTCTCTGCTAGCTGCACATCACCAGGCTGATAGACTTGGAAAGGCCAATACCAGCTGTGTTCTCCTCTGACACCAATGGGAATTAGGGCACTGACAACATACCCCCCCAAAAAACAGGGTGGTGGTTTTTTTTCCTCACCTTGTGTTGCCTTAAGTTTCTATGTAGCTTAAGTGCACCAGGATTATTTTATGCAATGCCTTTTGCTGAGTGCTTTCAGGGAACTGCTGCAGCCTTAAATCCATCCTTTTGTATTTAATGAGAATGTCTCATTAACCTGCAGCATAAAAAGGAGTAGAGTTGCTGTATCTGCAGGAGCTTGGAGAGGGAGAGCAGCATGGCTCTAGTTGTGTGCTGTCCTTTGGGGTACACGTCTCAATCTACACTTGCTTTTTCTTTGTTTCCTTCCACCTTGTGTTCAGCAATTCAGAGCAACTACTGAACTTTCCTCTCCCTAAAACACAAAGCAGTCCAGTAATGAGCATCCTGCCTCCCTGAGGCAAGGACCAGGGGATGTGGGAAGGGGCAAGCACAGGAGGGGTGAGCAGTGCCCCATAGCAAGGGCTGATGCTTGGGGTGTGGTGGGAGAAGTCAGGGACATTCTCCATGCTGATCTCTCTGCCTTTGAACTTGATTATTCCTCAGCTAGGAAAGAAAAAAGCTCCTACTGCTCCATATAGGTTCTTTTTGCAGCTGGCATTTATGATCTAGTAAATATGCTGAGCTGGACATGAGGAGAGCTGTGACAATATTACTACCAGAGGATGTGGGCTCTTCTCATTTGATGGTCTGTGCTTCTGAGCTCTTTGAATCCCCAGCTCCAGGAATACTCCAATGGAAACCTGACACCTACTCGGTCTCATCTCCACAGTTGTCTTGCTCTTTCAGTGCTACTGAGCCCATCTGTAAATGCAGCTTTAGGAGCAGGAAGAGCTGTGGTACTTGGCAGGAATACTACTGACAGAACAGTGCATTTCTTGGTTTACACAGTTTCCTAGTAATTATTGCTTTTGATATGCAAAGATGCTCATCTTTGCATGTTGGCCTGTGAAATCCAGGGTGATGGGAGCTGAACCCCCAGGTGAACATATTGGAGGAAAGAGAAGCATTTAGTCTTGGAAGATTGTGTGTGTTTGAGGGGGTTGAGTTCCATCTGAACCTCCTGTAATGCTTGCCATGTTCACCCTCTGTACTTGTGCAGCCTCAGAACAATAGAGAGGATTGCATTTCTGGCCAGACCCCACTGCTCAGATGTGATCTGAGGTGGCATATCTGCAGCTCCTTGCACTTGTGGCTTGCCTGCAGCTGCTGCTCAGGTCAGGCTGCTCCATATGCCATGGCACAGTCATCTCCTCTGAGTCTGTGCTGTGGCTTCTGACTGATGACAGAGCTCTCTTGGACACAGCATCCCATTCCTGGCACCCAGGTTGGCATATTTAGAGTGTGTTCTGGTATCTTTGTGTAGCACCATGCTGTGCCACAAAAAAAAAAAACTTAAAATATTAGTTTTGCAGCATCTGGCCTTACAGTTGCCACTCTAAGTTATTTCCCCAGATGCCAAAAATGGCAGCAGGCCAGGAAAGATCCAGTTTCCTTTAGCAGGCTTGTGAAATCGTGCTGTACTCTGCTTTTCAGCAGTGCCAGGGCATCTTTCAGCCATTTGTGGGCTTTAGCTTCAAGACACCCATGAAGCACAAGCTCTGTTTGCTGAATGGAGCCTGGAGGCATGGGGGTGACACCATGGGTCCTGCAGGTAGGCACACACACATCTGAGCTGTCTTGGTTCCTGCACCTAGCCATATAGCCAGCCTCTGAGAACACTGGGAATATAACCACAGGAGACAAATGCCAGTGAGCAGCCCATCCTTGCCTGGAGATCTCCTGGCAAACATCTTCAGATTTCATTAGGAGGCCATGCTTCCTCAGTAGGAATTGAAGGCATGGAGTTGCTGCAGCTTTTCTCTGCCATGCTTGTGCTCTCAAGGCCTGCAGGAGTTTCCTCAGGATCTGCACCTTCCCAGCTCTCCTGGACAGGGCTTTCCCTTTGCAAGCAGTGGTGGCTGTAGTAACTCATCCTTCTGAACTGCCTTGGTGACAGCAAGAACCAGTGATGACAGCCTGATTTAAAGTTGTCTGTAATATAATGAGCAGACCCAGAAGGAGATGGGAATTAGCCAATTACTGTTGCTTAGGGATTGCTTTGTGAGGTTACTCCAGATTGTTTGGGAGCTGAATTAGCCTCAGATGCCACCAAGGGACAAGGGGGTGATTGTAATGAGGCTTTTTTTGGTGTTATGCCACTCCTTAACAGTGAGGCTGTTTTGGGGATCAGGACACTTGATGTGTTACAAGGAGATGTCCATTCCAAAGAGGTTGGAATAAACTCAAACTCTGGTTGTTTATTATTAAATGTAGCCTAGAGAGAACTGAGGAAATGTCAGTCTATTTAACAGATGAGCAGTGCTTATCAATCACCACAGCATAATGTGTCTGGAAAAATTGGGAAGGCAGGAGGGTGTCCTCCCACCACCCACACTCCCTTGGAAGGCTCTGTGTGTGTGTGTGTCCCTAAAACCCAAGCATCCCAGTGTCCTTCAAAACAAAGCCAAAGCAGACTGACTTTCTGCAGCTGGATTCTGCTTTCCTGCCATCTCCTCTTTCTTTTATTTTCTATATTGACTGAATGATCAAGCACTGAGATGTCTCCCAGGCTGAGAGCTTCCTCCCTTAGACCTCCATGGCAAGGACTCTTGCTCTTAGCACCTGAGCAAACTAACCTGGGGCAGGTGTGTTGGTAGGATTGTGTTAGAGAACAAAACGGCCTGGAAATGGGAATTTGTCTGGAATGAGAGTGTTACAGTCAACAGGAACTCCTGAGTTAGGTCAGCTTCACCAGTGGACACTTGCTACTGGGATTTAGGGGTTGCTTTCTCATATTTACTGGGGAAAATAGTCTAGGGACACAAACTGTTTGAGGTCAATGCATAGGAAAGGTAATGAGAGTAACCCAAATCAGATCTGCAAACAGGTTTGTAACTTTTGGGTTTCCTGCCTGTGTTTGCCTTTGCCCAATAGCAGGTACCATATAGCTGGATAGTCCTAAATACACTTGCAAGTCCAAACAGTTTGTCATCAATTGGAGCTTCATTACTAATTCAATACTGAAGGTTATTATTCCCCTGTTCAAAGGAAGAAAAGACTCAGTGCTCTGGTGCAGGAGTGGGAAATGTGCTGCCTAAGCAGTCCTGGGGCTGGCACTGGAAGCAGCAATTAAGCAACATGGGAAGACTGTGTGGACACTTGGTGAATTTAGGAGAATTAAACATCCAGCCAGTTTAGTTAAATAAATCCAATTGCACCAGAGAGCAGACAAACAAAGAGCTTTCCAAAGCAGGCTAGTGTTTCCCTTCCCTCACACTGACAGAAGGGTGGCCTTGCTTTCATTTTTGCTTTGGGCATGCAAGGTGTCTAGAGCTTTGTGGTAGCTGTTCCTGTTGGTTCAGTAATCAGATGCCCACAAGAACTAATTTCATACCTGAATCTGTGCCTCTATGATTTTTCCTCCTTCTCTCTTTCTGAATGGGCTTCAGTTATTATTACAGCATAGATTGCTCTGGGTCACTTTACTGCACAATCAATACACATATCTATGTCATAAATATTGACATTACTTTAATGTTCAGTATGTCAGAACTGTTTCAGTCAGAAGCCACCCATTACTGCTTGGTTCTAACATGTCCTGCCTTATCCCATGTGAAAAATAATTGCTGCTGGAGCTTGTCTTCTGCCCCAGCTCCAAGAGAGAAGAGGAGGTAAGCCCAGTGCCCTGTGAGGAGTGTGCTGGGCAGGATGAACCACACTGCTTGTGTCAGCCTAACCACTCTTGCAGGGAAGAATTTGTTCCTAGCATCCACTCTAAACCTCTCCTGCTGCAACTTGAGGCCATTTCCTCTTGTCCCATCACTAGTAACCCAGGAGAAGAGGCTAACTCCCATCTCACTCCAGTCTCCTTTCAGGTAGAATCATAGAACAGTTAGTTCTATAGTTAGTTAGGCAGTTCTATAGGGAGATAAGGTCTCCCCTGAGCCTTCTCTTCACACTAAGCAATCCTAGCTCCATTAAATAGGCCATAAGGCTTGTTCTGCAGACTCTTCAGCAGCTTCTCTGGCTGTGGGCTGCTGGGCAAGCAGTGCTCAATGGCTGATAGAAACAGCACCAGCACACAGAAGCACAGCAAGGCTGAGAAGTGAGAACAGCAGGGGTTTGTCCCTTCTCTCCTGTAATGCCTTCAAGAGTAGAGGAACTGGGAGAGAGATGTACCTCAATCCAGAGTTAGATCTTATCCTACCAGCAACACAGACTGTCAGTTGTGAGAAAAACACGGTATCTTTGTCAGTAATCAGAGGCAGATTTTTCTCTGGTGCTAGGGATGGGATTTCAGTGTGTTCAGGGAATCCCAGATGGCTCCTCAGTCAAGTCTGCAAACACTGGCTCCCCATTCTGTCTGTGCTGTGAAAGGCATGGCAGGAGCACTTGACAACTGGATTGGAGTTGGGGGGAAAAAAATTGTCACTTGTGGTGTTTCCCAGCTGGGAGAACGTTGCCTTATTTGCCACCAAGTCATGATAATCTCTGCCTGCCATATGTGCCCTGTTCACACTAACCCATCCTTCTGGCTGCATTTGTGTGATGAAACACTTCCACTGTGTCTGTTGGACAGCAGTGGCAGCATGGCGGTATCCAGTGTGAGAAGTCATCCTGTGCTCATGTTCAACTATGCCCAGGGCAGCAGGTTGCCTTATCTCCTAGGCTGCTGGTTCCTGGCTCCCTCCCCAGCCTCCTATGACTTGTAGTTGTGATGATGTCAGGGAGGTGTCTACAGGAAGGGACTAACCCCAGCCCAGAGTCACCACACTCATGCTGGAGCTGAAAGACAAATACAATTGCTATGAGTTCCTTGGCAATCCTGTTCCCAGGTGGCTGCAGAGCCCAAGGGGAGATTCCTTGTCCTGCTGACAGGGTTCCTCAAGTCTTTCCCATTCTGTGTGTGCTACCCCAGACAGCTCTTGTTTTGTGTTACTGATAGGTTTGAATTGTCACAGTTTTTCTGTAGGCCATATTTAAACTGTGAAGCTAAGATCTGCATATGATTGTATGATTTTGTTATTTTCCACACACCTCTCATGCACAGAACACCAGTAAGCTGCTAAGGAATTGTTACTAGTGATGGAAAAGATTACTATTAAGCTTTACAGGGGGGGAAAGGATGTATTACTGATGTCTGTGTAGTAAGGCACTTTGACTGGAGAAAAGAAACCAAATGTTTTATGTGTTTTTCAAGCTGAAATCTCTCATTCCATTCTCTCCTCTTTATGATCACTTTAGTTGAAACATGGCACTTGGGAGAGCAGCTACTCAAAGCAGTTGCAGTTAGAGCTGATGAGTTCAGGGGAAGGTCCATTAGTATCTGTGCCTCTTACAAAAGCCCCAGTCTGTTCTTTTGTAGTCTTTCATCCAGGCCTTATTACAAGGTTGCTGGAGATTCCTGAGTTAACCAGGAAATGCCTCTTTAAGCACCTTGTTGATCTCATCCCTTGATCTGCCATTCAGCTGCCAGCAGCTGTCTGTGCCTCCACTCTTGTGCTTAGTTAACTTTGGCATTTGGACTGTCCCCAGCTTTTGTGCTCTCTAGTTCAAAGGGCTCAGGCCATGCTTGCTGCCTTCTGCCCCAGTGACAAGCTGGTGGGGACCTAGCCAGGACAGTGTCAGCAGGAGCAGTCAGTGTGCCACAGAGCAGCTCCCAGCTCCCTTTTTTCCGCCTTTTGATTTTTCTGACACTCCTCTCCAGGAGTGATCAGCTTATTCCTTGTGGCCAGAGGCATCCTGAGCTCAGTCCTCTTGGAGCATCACCTCTTTGGCTTTTATCCTGCTAGACAATACTGATCCAATGCTTCCTTTTAACCAGACTTGGTGCTCAGCATTAGGGAAGGTCTGTCTGCTTTTCCAAGGAGGATTTCTTCCTTGCTAAAAGCCAAGGCCAGCAGAGTTCCTGTCACTTGTGAGCAGCAGAAGTGCTGACCCAGCTGAGGGGCACTGGGACTCAAAGCTGGGTGCTCCAGAGCAGATGGTGTAGCAGGCTAGCCCATTAATCAACTCTGCTTCCCTAAGCAGGATGCTCTACTTGCATTTTTTTTTCTCCCCTTATTTTTAGCCATTCAGTGCTGGGCAAGAGAAATGTAACTTGTTGGTTTGGGGTTTTGTTTGGTTTTATTGTGTTTTTTGCCTGTGCCACTCTCTGTTCTTTGCACTTACTGAGCTAAAGTGCAACAGATGTTTTGAAGAGATTACAACTAAATTCTTCAGTAACTGTGCTGGATGGATCCCATACATCATCAAATGCTTGGAATGCTTCAGTGTGAAAAGAGAATTTGTTTCAGGTGGACAGAATAATCCAGTCCTGGGATTTCCTGGTACTTACCAGAGGCAGAAAAAGAGTCAGCTATCAAAATCTTTAGCAGAGTCAGACAGGTAGAGAAGTCCCAGAGCCTCTTAATACACATAACCTAAAATGAATTTCCTTCATTTCTGGTTAAGCCCCTGAATCCTTGTGTAAATGCTTGAAAAGGAATGAAGAGAGACTGGAGGAACAGACCATTTCTCCTGCTCACTGGCAAGGATCTCTAGCTGAATGGGGATGCATTCCTGCCAGGCTGCCTGCAGAAGGGAGCTGGCCTGTGAGAATTCCTTTACATTCACAGCCAAGAGCTCCTGGATCTGCCTTTCCAAGGCCTCCACATAGCAGCACAGCACTGGAAGGCTTAGGAGCATGTGTTGAGGGCAGAGCTGTGGAGGCTGCTGTGAGGAGCCCCAGCTGAACATCTTCTACAGTACTTCCAAGTCCTTGGTGGTGGTGTGGGGCTTTATTTCTTGATGTCAGCAGAAGGATTTAGAGTTTCTAAAAAGCAGTGAACCAGTGTGGTTTTGTTTGGAGGTGGCTTGAAGCCTTTGCCAAGAATCTCCTGCAATACCACTGCCATATCCTTGTGGAGTGAGCTTTGCAGCACTGTGGTGCCAGGGGGGAGGAGGCTGCTTCCTCTCTCAGGCCCCTGGAAGCCAAGATTGTGGAGAAACTAGGCAGAAATCTCCATTTGGGTCAAATGACCTGTGTAATTTGAATATTTACAATAGATGGTAGAAACCCATCTACTAATGACTTGATATTTCCTTGACTCAGAGACAGCCCAAGAGTATTTGTATTTGAAATATGGCATGAAATATTCCCAATAGCTGTCCTAAATAAACAGGAGAGTGTTTGCATTACCTCTTCACCTGCAGCAGATTAAAGTGCTCCTTAGCCATTGGCCACCAGTGAAAGCAAGCTCAGCCTCTAGAATTCCACAAGCCGTGGTAGAACTATGTTCTGACTCTGTTTGGATACATTAATCACAGCAGATTATGAGGCACATGCCACATTGTGCATATTTCTTGCAAGCAAAATAGAACTGTCTGCAGTTCTCATTGCAGAACTGTGGAATGGACTGAATCATAAGAAAAACAGAGAGGAAAACCTGCTCTTTCAGGACAGCTGTTCAGCATTTTTGGACAGCTGACACTTTTTTTTCTTCAAACAAAAATAAAGCATGAGTATATTTTTTTCTGTTCCTGGAAGTAGTGAGCCAAATTCATTAAGGGGATAATTTCAATTCACCAAATAGATCATTTCCTTTCTTCCCAAATCTTGCTGAGCAAACAACATTCCTCACTGCTATTCCCTAGCCTTTTTTACTTTGACTTTCCAGATCCAGGCCCAGCAATAATATCCCCTCTTCATCTCCCCTGACACAAAGGGCAAGGCAGAAGAAAATGACTTGCTGCAGTTGTAGCACCATGTGCTGTGACTGTGAGCTCTCAATCCATCACCTCGGATCCCCCTGAGGAGGTGGATGCTGAGCAGGGGACTGCAGGGAGCCTTGCTGCCACTGCAGGCAAGGTGTCTGCTGGCACAGCAGCTGTGGAGATCATCTCTGGAAATCATTGTACTTCACTTTAGAGCTCCAACAAGCGAATGTTTAAAGAGCAATTTAACCCCTGAGAATGCATGCTCATTAGAATAGGTTCCTGCAGGAGTTAATTTTGGGCTTAGATCTGCTCTTGAGGAACTTATGTGCTTGGGTGGGGTCACTTGGGGGACAGAGGGAAACACTTTGGGCCTCAAGGGGCCATAAAGGGCCACTTTGGGCCTAAGGGTGACAAAAGATTGCCCCAGGGTGCCAAAGGCAGCCATAAGGGGCCAAGGGGGCCATTTTAGGCTAAGGGACCTGCTTTGGGCCTAGGGGGTCAAAGAGGGCAAGGGGGGGCCAAATTGGGCCTAAGGGGCAACATGGGGCCAAAGGGGTCCAATTTGGGCCTAAGGGGGACAGAGGGAACCACACTGTGCCCAAGGGGGCCAAAGGGGGTCACTTGGGGCCAATTTGGATGTAAGGGGGACAGAGGGAACCACATTGCGCCCAAGGGTGCCAAAGGGGTCACTTGGGGCCAGAGGGAGCCTAAGGGGACCAATTTGTGCCTAAGGGGGACAGAGGGAACCACTTTGGTCCCAAGGGTGCTGAAGAGGGCCAGAGTGTCCAAGTGCACTTGGACAGCTTGTGTCACTGGTTTGATGAAAGAATGGGATATGTTGGCTTACCTGTTTTCTTTTCATCCTCCATCACATTTAGAGCTTTATCAGTTCAGGCAGGGCAGTGGCTGTCCCTTACTCTGTGCAAAAGAGAGGGGAGGGGATGGAAAAATCCTATTCCTGAAGATGGGTGTGCTTGGAAAGGGACTTGGGGATTAGGAAGGGCAGAACATAGACTTGCAGAGATCTTGTCACCTTACCTCCCTCAGAGTGGAGTCAGCTTTCTGCCATGTAATAGTATCTAATGCCACGAGGGAATCAACTCTTAGCCAGGACAGGAGACAAGTCATGCTGTGGGAAAGAAGGGAAGGAAAGAGAAGGATGATATTTGAAATGTAGGAGTGGAAGGCCTGAGAACAAAACCTCTGCCAGGAAAGAAAGGAGAGATGATACTTTCCCTCCCCTGGCCAGTAGACTGTTCTCCTTTTCTCCCTCTTCCTCTGTCACACACCACCTGATCATTCCCTTCTCCAGCAGGCACTTAGGCTTACATTTCACTGCTCTACTGTCAACAGGATCTGGGATAGGAAGATTTCCACAGTGCTTTTATGACCTAAGCCTTGGAAGCTGCAGTACATCTCCATTACTGGAATGTGCTTAGCACAGCCTCTAAGCGAGTGCTTTCAGAGTCAGGTAATTAAGCAATAGGCAAATGCATGTTTAAAGAGAAAAGCATGTGCAAGGTTGTTTGCTCAGTGCCCAGCTCTGCAAGGTAGTGAGGGTGCTGAAGTACCTCCTGCTCCCTTCAGGTCATGGGAAGCTGAGGGTGCTCAGCACCTCTTGAGCATCTGGCTTTAGCAGTGTGAGCAGCACCTTGCCTGCTTCCTGCACACAGTGCTTCCTAACCTTACTGTGGCACTTGGACAGGGACACTGGCACACAAGTTCTTGACAGCTTTTTTCCCCCTTAGAAAAGCACATTGAAGGTTCCCAGTCCAGTTCCTTGCTTAGAGGCTGCCTCAGTGCCAGAAGAGCTCCTCAGAGTAGCTGGAAGGTGACTCCTACCAGATTCCTCCCCATTATTGGTCTTGGCATTCAGTTTTATCATGAGACCCTCTCAGAAAGCTGAGCCCTTTCTTGGTCAGGGCTCTTTTGCATCCCATCAAAGATCTCTGTGTTCTTTGAAGGTTTCAGGTACAAAGGTGGAATCTGGATCAGGGCTGAGAGACAGGTGTCACTGCTAGTGGAGAGCTAGAGGCTGGAAGGTCTGAGTGGTGTTGCCCTAACAGAGTAGAAAGCCTTGTAATTTCATCAGTTCCAGACAAATAATGCTCCTTCCACACCATAAAGCTTCCTCCCTGTTAGTTAAGGAATGGCAAAGGCTGTGGGCTACTGGAATGTGAGCACTGCAGGAAGAAGGAGGGTGGGAACAACCTCAGCAGCATCAAAGCAAGCTGTGTCTGGTGTGGGTGATAAGGTCTGAGAGACAGAGGAGATAAAATGGTAGAGGGCTTGGACTCTGTAAATCCTACACAGAGATGGTGAGGAGAGTAACACAGAGCAGTCCCAGTGTGCTCTTCAGAGCCTGGAAATACTTCCTGAGGCAAAGCAGCCTTTCCAGGAGGGAAGGGGGATGCAGGAGCCTTTTTTCACCCTCTTGTTCCACCTTTTGTTGCTCCCTGCAGAGCAAAGCCACAGTAGGGTGAAGCTGACTGTGGCTCTGCAGATGGACTGGGATGGCTTTCCTTGTTCATGAGGCTGTGTCAAGCTCAGCTGCAAACTAGAGCTACAGGAGAAAGAAATGGCACGACTAAAACTAAGGTCTGGTGAGAATGATGGCCTTGTCCTGAGAGGGTTTTGTGGGGTTGGCATTGCTTCTGGCCCCAACCTTGTGTGACACTGTAGTTTCCTTCCCTTGGTACTAAGGTCTTGCCTCTGTGTGGCTCAAGAGATGTCAGAGAAGTGTTGTGAAGATGTTTGAAAGGTGTCCAAGCTCTTGTGCAGGAGGTGTTTGGGATAAGCTGCAGTGATGGGCAGTTCATGGTCTACCTGCTGTCTGCCACAACACAGATGGATCACAGTCCAAAGCCATTAAGCTGTTTAGACATTCTTAATATTAACCATGAACAAAAGTAGTCTCTGGTATTAAGTTGTTCATTGAACACTAGCTCCTGGCACAAAGAGCCAGCCTTTTGGTTTGGTTCAAGTGCTTTGCCTTGGAGGGGTTTTATTAGAAGATGATGTCCTTCTGGCATGAGTTAGCTCCAGCATCAATGGAATATCTGCCATCTTCCCAGCAGAAGGCTAGGAGAAGTGGAAGGAGCCTGTTAAACCTTCTAAACTGGCCCTAAAAATCTATTGATCTCATTCAGTGCTTTGTCCTTCAGTGAGCACTTCACTGAAGACATTTTTCTCTTGCAAACCCATTTCACCTACCAGCATGGTGCTCTGTGTGGCCAGCTCCTGTTGGACCTGTCCTGAGCAAGACATCCATCCTGCTGCAGAGGGCTCCCACCTTCAGCCTGGCAGAGTGCCACTTGAACCCCACACCAGAGGGGTTAAAAGGAGATGCTGTAAACTTGGACAACCTTGCTACTGTTTCTGAGGGCTAGATTTATTTTCTGGGCTCCTTGAGTCTCCCTCTAGAGAGTTCATTGTGTAAGTCAGTGTGACAGATTTATCCATGCTCACAGAGACAGGGGCTGTTTTCTCACTAGGCAGGTGGAAGGAGAAAGCAGCATCAAGACAGCTGCCAGCTGAGAGGTCACAGTTGAACTCATGCCATGGAACAGCCATAAATTATAAATCTTCCAAAGAGTTGCAGCTTCTCCTCTTATTTCTGTCTTGTTCTAAATTTCTCAGCTTCATTTCTGTTTATTTGAGGCATGTCATTATGCAGAGGTTGCTGAGGGACTGCCAGGCAGCCTTTCACCTGAAGAGTGCAGAGCACAGCCACTGACCACTGAGCTTTCACACTGAGGAGCTGAATGCTTCTGCTGTCCTCCCCACACCTGCACTGCTTCTGGCTGACACATCCAATCCTGGGGCATAGCAACCCATTTCACTTCCACAGCCCTTAGCTGATGTGCTGGTGGGGAGTGTGAGCAGAGTAAAGCTGCTCATGGCTAACAGGGGGAAGTGCTGTAGGTGATGAGGCTGGATATACTCACTGCAAGTCCATACTAACCCTTGTAGCTGTTGCAGAGCCTGCCCTTGATGGCAGTGGGATTAGGCCCTGTACATATAATAGGGCAAAAGTGGTTCTGTTGGCAGCAGAGCTCTGAAACCTCATTGCTAGAAGGGGAAGGAAGCATAGAGGGGCTAGATTTCAACCAGCATAGCTCCGTGTGGCTCCTCTAAGGAACTGCCACGCAGCACCTTGCCTGATGATGCTCTTCAATCAGCAATTTCTGGTTGTTGGTTTTTTTTCTGGTAGCATCTGTGCATATTCTTCAGTATTTACCACCTTGGACTACTTGCACACTAAGTTTAGAAGAGCCACTCTACCCTTGTACGAATAGCAGCTGCCCCATGGCTGCTCCAAGGACTGTCTATTCTTAGTGGAGGCCAAATTCCCCCCCAACATTCTTTCAGGGCCTGACTCTCTGTGCTGAAGTGCATGTCACTGACACCATGTCCCTCCAGCACGAGTCCTGCTGCTGTGCTTGCTGTTTCCATGTGGGTGATACACATGCTGTAGGCCCAGTTGAATTGCTGCTGCTTGCCTGGGGCAGTGGCATGTGCTCACAAGGATGTTCCTCAGGATAGTCCTGTGCTTAGAGCCAAGCTGGGGCCCTGCAGGGACACCTCCTCTAGCTTTTGGAGCTTCGATGGACTAACAGCACTGATTTTGCTAGTTAATCTGCATCCCTGATGTCTTTGAGCCTTCTGTCTTCTAGAACCATGGACAAACCTCAGTCTGAAGGTAGACATGCCCATTGGGAGCAATAGCAAGTGCTGCCTCCACCACAAAGGCTTGGAGATCTGTGCTGGTGGTGGAAGCACAGTGAGCACACAGCTCCTCAGGAATGTCCCCCCCCCAGGCACCCTTTCTGTCACAGGCACAAAGCAGGTGGTGGAAAGGAAACTGGGCAAGCAAGAAGGAAGCAAAGAAGACTGGCCTTTTTATTGCTAGCAAAATTGCCTTTACTGCCAAAAGGTCTTTGAAGCAAGAATACACCAGGCTGCTGGTGGCATGCAGAGGCTGAATTTAGCCCCAGCCATCTGGGAGCAGTGTGTCAGGTTTCTGCTGCTGTCTATGGCTCCCTGTCAAGTGCTTCTCAGGCTCTGCAGTGCTCTGTCCCTCTCCCTTAGATTTTGGGATACATCATGCTTCTTCCTGCAATTTTTTTGGTCAGGTCTCTGACATTCCACTTTGTTCATCACCAGCACTGGTAGGATCTTGATTTCCTTAAACCTTTCTTTCTCCTCTGGGAAATTTATGTCTTTCTGGCACCTGTCCCCTCTCCTCTCTTCATGCTCAGGAGAAGAATTCATTTCATTTTCTTTCCCCTTAAACAATGCCCGTACTACTTGTGTCAATAAATTACCTTGCCATGTTTAAGAGGCCCTTCTGTCTCCTTCAGTGCCCTCTGCTTCCATATCTACTTTAAACAGGTCTTATTTATCTTAACCCCTGCTGTGATCCTGCTCTCTTCAAGTCTCCATCTTTGCCTTTCTTCTCATCTTTTACACCAGCTGTGCCCTCTGATCTCTACACTTATTCCTTGTACAGAATGATGCTATTTTCTTCACTAATCCTGTGGAGTCATTGTAAGCACATTTTATCAGGAATGCTGTAGTTACTTGAGATTAACAGTACATTTGTCTTTTCTTTTACCATTCTTCCTTTCTTTAGTCTTTCTTAGAAGTTTGCAGCCTTAGTTTTTCTGCTTAGTGCTTAATTGTAATTCTCATTCCATTAGATCCTGTTATTTGTCAGCCTTTCCATTCAGAGCTGGATCTGCAAGTCATTGGAGCAGTGCTTGACTATGCAGAGGAGGGTGTCTGGTAATAGATTGTCCTCTTCTGTGCCTCAGGGACTGAGTGAAGTCTTAAGACCAGAAAGCTCCCTTTTATTCAGTGTCCAGTAGCTGGAAGAGCAGGACTCTGCCTGAGGGTGCAGGCGGAGTACAAGGAGTTAGCAGGGATGCTGTGCTGCACTCTCATCCTCTGCAGGAGACAGCCAATAGCTTTCAGATTTCAGAATGAACACACCTGTTATTGCCCCTTACCTTGGAGGAAAACATGACAGGAGATTCTCCAGTCTAATTGGAACTGGACACTTGGTTCCAGCATGGATCTCTCCTGCTGCCTCCCAGCAGTGAGTGCTTCTGTGAGGTAGCACCAGCCAGGGAGGCCAGGCCTAGAGTGATGGCTCTAGCAGGCAACAAGCTGCTGCTGGCAAAAGCTATTCAAGGCAGCTCAAAGCACTGAGGAACACAAGAGGCTGAGAGGAGTGTTTCCCTGCCTGGTGTGTGAGAGAGACTTGTGTGTGTGCTCAGGTGTCAACCACGGCTGCTTTCCTGCTGGAGCCTAGGCTGGCACCCCTGATCTGGCAGGTGTGCTGCTGCCTTCTGGAGAAAAAGCTTTTTTCCCCCCAATTCCTGAGAGTGATAATGAGGGAAACTTCCCACCCTTGTCCTGTGCATCGTGTCTTGGAGATTTTGTAACATCCCTTCCACTTCCATGTGGTCAGAGAGATGCCACAACTGAGTACAAGTTCTGAGAGATGATTTTATCCTCTTCTCATCTGCTTTGTGTTTCTCCCCACTCCTCCACACTGGGTAACTACAGAACAGGCTCTCCATGGAGGACCATTTGAGAGAAAGAAATAACTTCTATTTCCCCCTCTACCAGAGTTTTAGAAATGCCAGACAGATAAAAATCTACAAAGGTCTTGCTTTCCCCAGTATTTACCTCTTGCATGCACAGTCCCCAGGCTGATGTGGCTCTGCAGCTAAGCTGGAAGTAGCTGGAGTTGCTATTTTGTTGGAATACTATCAAATTTCCTTCTGTGCTTTGCATAGCTGTCACCCAGTGATATGATAGGTCCATGATTTATTGACCTACTAAAAGCACTTTCACTGACTTGTCATAATAAACTTTACTTTAAAACATGAAAACACAAAACACCAAGCAGCAGCTCCAACAGAGATGCCATGCAAATACTTTCTAATTTAGTTAAGCTCTGGTGCAAATCCTGAGAAGGAAGAGCCTGGTGTAAGAGTTCCCTAGGATTTGTCATGCTAGGCTCTGTTGTGTTAAGTAACAGGAATTCTAAGTCCAAGTGCCTTGAAGTATGAACTGCTGACAAGGAGCTTGGCTCCATCTCAAGCCCTCATCACTCAGGAAGGTCTTGCTGAGCCCATGAAGCTGAACCCAGCTGTGGCAATCACAATAGGTTGGAATTGCCAGGAGCTACTGGGCCTTCTGCTGCTGCAAGTTGGTCTTGAAGGAGCTGGCTGGTAGCTCTGTCCCTGGGGCTGTTTGCCTCATGAGCTGCTCTTGGGAAGCCAGGCAGCTTCCGAGGCAGAACAGCCAGAGCCTAAATTGTACATCAGTGCATTACCTGCTTGCAGAGGAAGACCTTCATCATCCTTTGGTGTAGCTGAATTGTGGTCTAGTCAGCAGGCTTCTTTAGTAAGCAGTAGCTCTTAATCTTATAGAATCATAGAATCATAGAATGGTTAGGGTTGGAAGGGACCTCTGGAGCTCATCTAGTCCAACCCCCCTGCAGTGGGCAGGGACATCCCCAACTAGATCAGGTTGCCCAGAGCCCTGTCAAGCCTCGCCTTGAATGCCTCCAGGGATGGGAGATCTTGAGCAGGCCTGTGTGATGGTGAAGAGGAATTCTGTCTCTCTTCTGCCTGTATCAATGTATTTCCAGGCCCACCTGAGTTCAGATGGGAAGACCCATAGTGATTGCAGGTCTCTCCAGGTCAGAGGCCTGCACAGCAGTAACAGGGCTGATAATACATTGCCATCACCCCCTGGTGTACTGCAGCATTGTTTCCTCCTCTCACCTTTCTAATTGCTTTCTTTCCTTGCTTTCTCCATCAATTAAGTCCAAGCATATCACAGCTGTCTCCAAGACTGAGCATGCAGCTTTAGGGATGATCCAGAAGATGCCTAGAGATTCATGTTTTCTGTCTAGTAGTCTACAATTCAACACATGTCAGGGTTACAGACCCTTTCATGTTATCTGATCCGTGGAATGCCATGGAGATTTCCTGAGCCAATGTGAAAGTGGTGAGGAAATGCTGTGAGGAAGGAGTGCAGGTAAGAGAGCAGGGCTCCACAAACCCTAGTGTCATGGTCAGGCTGCTGAGGGCTGGGCACACTCTGCTGGGGAAGCACTACAGGTGATAAGCTGCAAGGACCAGAAAATAACTGCGGCTTTCTCTTCCCAGAGAAAAGGGTGTTAGGATTGGATGGCTTCCAGAAGAGGAAAAACAACACAGAAAACCAGTTTTCTCTCTCCCCTCTGCACGTGCATAATGTAACAGCAAGAATTGGTTTGTAACTGCAGGGTTTGTGCTAGTTAAATGGAAAAAAACAGACAGGCTTTGCTGGAAGTGTGTTTGCAGTGTTGTTGTTTAGCCAAAGTAGTCACTTCTGGTTTAGGAGTTTCAGGCTGTTGTTCTCCTTCATCATGGACAGACAGTGATGATCGAGCACCTCTGGCACAGGGATGCTCTGGCTAAAACCAATTTGCAGCCCTGTGTGAAATTAATGGCATCTCCTCTTTGGACAGATGTCCAGACAGATGCTGGGGAGAAGGTGCTAGGGCTAAGTGTGTGCACAGGGTGGGGTTCTCCTTCCCTCAGACATGCACACACATTGCAGTGGATCAGTGGAGGGTGAGCTGTGTGTGCTGGGGGGGGCACTGCCTCAGGTACCTTGTCAGGCAGCCAAAGGTCTGCTACTGTTTCTGGAGCCAAAAGGCTCCCCTGGAGATAGGTTAAGGGCTTAATGCTTCCCAGTTAGACACCCATGGTTAGGTGCTGCAGCTCTCTAACCTCACCTTCTGTGACTGCACCTTCCTTGGCTCACACATCTCTCACAGGATCCCCAGCCAGTCTCCAAGCCCAAAGTAGCTTTAGAGCCAAGGAGAGTCACCAGGAGGGCTCCTCTGCTTGCTCTCAGCTCTGTATCTCTTCACTCAGTCCATTGTGCAGGGCTGAGGTCAGCAGCAGTGTTTTGATAAGAAAAGCATCACTGCACTCAGGGCAGGGAGCCTAATTCATGTCCAACCTAAGAATCCCACCTGGCAATTGGCTGTACTGAGAGCTTGATCCCTTAGGTTTTCCATGGGCAGGGCATGTGCTGACATCTAAGGAGTGTCTCCTGGGCAAACAGCTGGAGCAGCCAGGCAAAAGCTGCTCCTTCAGACCAAAGGGTTTGATGGTGCTGGCTCCTCTGCCAAGCTTCCAGGGTCCCAGGCTTGCTGTGGCCTTTGTTCAGCTGTGTTTGGTGGAACTGTAATTGTCACATGGTGATAGAGGGAGAGATGCTGGTTCATTTCCTTCCTCTCCTGCTTTTCCTAGGAGGAGGATGCATTGATTTTATAAAATGTAATTGCATTGACTGCTCTTGTTATCAGGATTGATTGCATTGACTTCAGTTGCATGTTGCTGTGTTTTCACACTCTTGCTTTGAAATACAGTTTTGCTGTTGTGGGGACTTTCCCCCCCTCCATTTTGAGATTATTTACAGTACATTTACAATTACAGTTCATTTACATCCTGAGTTAAGGTTCCTCTACATTTGATTTATCAGCTGCTAGGATTGCTCTGAAATGCTGTCAGAAGTATTCCCAGGACCCACTGGAACCAATTGCTGTTGACCCCAGCCATGTCAACCATCCTAACCTTCCCTCAGGTTAGGAGGTGGAAGCCAGCAAATCCTTTTCAGCTTCTTATTCCTGTGTGTCACATCCTTATTGCAATCCATGTCCATTGTTCAGGAGGGAATTGGGATGCTGGAGAAGAGCACACTGAATAAATAATAGCAATTAGCTGTCTGTGGAGAGTGATGCTAGTAGCAAAAGGCAGAGGCTGTGCTGTTGAGCCCTCAAGGTGAGGGAGATGATGAAGACTTCATGTTAGATCTGGTGGGGATGCAGGAGTGGTTTGTGGAAGTGTTTACTTGGCTAGGGATGAGTGGGATGGGTAAGGCTGGCATTGCTCAAACCTAGATACTTCACCCCATCTATAAGGACATCACAAGTAGCAGTCTGATTCAGGAGAGGATACTCAGTGCCTCTGCAAATGAGCTGCTCAGGCATGGCTTTGGGATCTGATTGTGAAAGACATGTTAAGAGAACATGAGAAAATGCCATAGCCTCTTTGGAAAGACTTGCCTGCAGTGTCTGGTTTAGCTCCTTGGGTGGGATGTGAAACATGACCCATGCTTGTAACTTGTTGGTGTGAGGGTTACCACTGGTTTCTGGGGGAGCTGATCCAGAGTTTACCTTCAATCTTAAAAGCCATAGCCTCTCTTTCTTTGTGAACCACACTGATGCTGAACTGAAGGGACATTTACCCACATCCCTTGCAATGGGAAACAGAAAAGCCTTTTATCCAGCTCCCCAGCCAAAATACCCAAGCAACAAATGCTTTAGCAACAACAGACAGCTTGCCTTTTGTCTTGTTTCTGGCTTTCCTTTTTTTGCAGTAACACTTCCCTCTGTCCTGTAACAGTCTGAACTCCTTCTCTCAGTGGGTGTATTTGAGGAGAGCTCAGGAATGCCTTGGTGGGAGCTGCTCTTAGGCTCCCAGACCAGCCTAGAGGACACACACACCCTGGCTGGGTTGTGTTAGGGCTCAAGTAAAGTCTTGTTTAAAGTAAAATACCAACTGTCTTTTGAAATGCCATCATTCCCCAAAGCCCTGTTTCAGAGCCCTAAATCCCCACTACAGTATCTCTCCATCTACAGGCAAAGGACAAAGGGTCAAAGACATAGTTTCTCCTTATTTAAGATTCCTCTTTCATTTTATTACAGGACCCTGGGGTAGGCTCTCTCTTCAAGTCCAGTCTTCAGCAATCACATGCTAATAACTTCAGCTGAAAGAGGGCTCTACCCTAATGTCATTATGCTCCCAAGCAATGATTGATTGTGTTAGAGTATGTTTTTGAAACCTAATTACTGTCTCAGTTTGTATTTGAGCTCATTAATCTTCTAGCCTGTAAATAAGTAAAATTGACTAAATAACTGAATCTCTTTAATGATGGGTTCAAGTTATCTTTATACCTACTGTTCTGTGTTAACCTTTTTATTGCCAGAGATGATGGGGGTGGGTTGTTTTTTTTTTGGCTAGTGCTTTAGCAGTGCTCCTGAGCTTGCAGAGCTGGCAGGGCACCTGTTTCCAACACTTGCCTCACCAAATCTGTCCCTGGTAGTGAAGAGAGAGCCAGCCTGCCTTGCCTTCTGCCAGTGCTCCTGAAGGCACAGAGGGCTGCTTGCAGGGTGCCATGGGAAGCAGCACCAAGGCCTGGTAGCACTATGCCCCTAGCCAGCCTGGGCTGTCCTCTCAGGCTGCAGATGTCAGCTGAACACCTCCCCTGGGCAAGGGAGAACCTCTGCTAGCTTTGACCACAGCTACTTGGAGAGGGCAGTGCTCTCTGCTGTCCATTGCTCTTCCAAGAGCCCTGTCTGCTGGATCCTCGCCACTGCTGACAAAGAAATGAAGGCTCTGCAAATAGCCAGGCTAAGCTTGTGGAACAAATTTCCAGGAACAACAAGCATGACCATGAGCTGCGGCACAAGCAGAAACATATGGCAGCTCCATCTCCTTGGTTTGGTTCCTTCCAGTAAACTGATTTAATCTCCAGACACAGACACCTCTTCAAATGCTCTTTCTGTGTGCCAGTCAGGAAGGGAGGGAGGGAACTGTGCTTGCTTGTTTGCAGTGCTTGGGAAGCCCTAAGGTATTCTGGATGGTGAGGACTTCAGGTGGACAGGACATCTCCAGCACTGCTGTGACTCCAGGCTCTGAGGAGAGACTGCAGTGTGATCCATGTCTTGCCAGAGCACTTAAGCATATGCTTATCTCTGGATAGATGAACAGTCCCTTGGGAATGCCTGTGTGTTTCCAGTGCAGCATCCATTTAAGTGCTTTGCTGGAGCAGGCTCCTAAGTCTTTCTGGGGATAATTAAGTCATGCCCAAAGCTCTTTTTACTGCCACATTTTCTTTCTGGTTCACAGGATGAGAAAATCCATTCTCATCAAAATACCAAGTGGATCATTTTTAACCTGATTATCTGTTAAAGGATTCATGTCATTAAAGTGAACTTCTCTGCTCCTTCCTTCCATTCAGTGGCTGCCTATATTTTTAATGTCCTTCTCTATATTGCTCAGCAATGAGCTAAGCTGTCATTGAGCCAAACTCTGCTTAGATACCTGGCAGTGCTAATGAAAGGTGGTGACCTTTGGCCAGTGCTGCAGCCATGACCCTCTCTACAGTAGGACCAGATGGTGCTTTCACTTCCAAGGCTGCAGCATTACTGAGGTTATGCAGGTGCAAGTGTATTTCTGGAAAGGTTTGCTGCCTGTGACACAGTGCCACTGGGAGCCAGGGGCAGAAAATAGCCTTTGGGGGAACAAATGGAAAGGAAAGAGACTTGCAACATGGAAAATAGTGTTTGTGCAGTTGGCATGAAGAACTTCACTATGTGCTGTGGGTACCTTTATGGCTTGTGGGCTGATGGAGTTGATTGTGCACTGCTTTGAAAGGTAAAACAAATCCTTCCTGAGCCACACGTGAAGAGCTCCAGGGGTTTCTGTGCAACCCCAAGGAATAGGAAAAAACTGAAAAGGAGCATCAGTCCAGGCTTAGATTGAACAACCTGCTTTCTCCAGACACTGCTAGAGGCACTGGAGTGGGGTGCAAGGAGAGGAGGGAAGAGCCATGCCTCACTGCATCCTTGGGTGCTCCTGGCTTGGGGTGGGGAAACAAGTATGTTCTGCTTCATTTGCTGATCCAGAAAATGGGGCTTGGATGCTAAAAGGCTAATTGCACATTGTTTTTAAAAATTAGTTTGATAATTCATCATATTGTAATTAAACTAATTAGAACACTATTCATTTCCAACCACCTTAATTAGGCCTCAGCTTGGCAGGGAGCCCCTGGGACCAAAACGTTTGCAATTTGTTCAACAATCTAAAGGCTTTGATAACAAATGACTGTATTCAGCCCCATTTGAGTTAATAAGATTTATCTATTAATCTAGTTATACTTTGTTCCCTCAGAATTTGGCAAGAGCTTGCAGGTCTGCTGATCCCCCTACCAAATTCCTGAGGTCTGAGCTAAAAGAGCCAGGAACCCTCCCCAGTCTAAGAGAGACTCTCTGGTTTGTGCTTGTGCTGCCGCGAGGCTCTTGCCTTTTCCTTTGTCCCCTTCCAGTCGAGCCAGCAGCTTTGGGGGTGAAAGAAGAGTTCTGGGGTGCAGCTGGAAGGCAGAGGGGTGCTGGGCTGTCGGGGGTGCTGTTGGATCAGGCTGCGGGTGCTGGCCCCTGGGAGCCTGCATCCATCCATCCATCTAACGGCTGGCAGGGCTGGGAGTTGCCCCCCCCCCAGCTGAGGCGGGAGGTGGAGGAGTGCCCCGGCGTTTGGGCTATCCGTGGGGAATGTCCCTTTGACAGCAGAATGAAGTGCTAATTGCCGAAATGAATAAATGTTGATGGCCCAGATAAATAGGCACACATTGCCTTTAATCCCTTTCCCTCTCCAATTGCTGAAGGAAATTCAGCTCTAATGGGGAGGGGTATTGGTTAATTTCTACAAAGGGTTGTAAATCTGTTTAGGGAGAGCTTAGAGGAGTCAGTCTCTGTTTCAGCAGTAAAAGTGACTGGTATAGGAAGGCATAATATAGACCATTTTGGGGGGGATGAACAAGATACCGTAATAATTGTTTCTCAGTGTCCCTACCTTTGGCAACATCTGGTTTGTTTCTGTGCTTTCCACATCCTGCAGATGTTGCTGAACACATGAAAAACACTGACAGGAGAATATTTTAGCCAAGAAGCAATTTCAGTGAATAATATGAAAGGGTATCCTCTGAACTCTCCAGAAGTCAAGCAAGCAAGGACTTCTAGTTTCATTGCTAGTAAAGATCAGACCAATAAGCAAATGGGCCAGGGGCCCTCTAAAAGTGTCAGGAATAATCTGTTGGGGATGAAGTAGAAAAGTATCTGGAAACAGTATGAACTCATAAATCCAGATGAGCCTTACCCTGACACCCTTCCTGAGCCTCACTCCTTAAATAGTCCTCCTGACAGCACAGGTTTGTGCACAAGCTGCTGCTGTGGCCTTTCCTTCCTTGCCCATCCCTGGCTCACGTGGCAGAGAAAACGAAGAGTAGGGACACATGGAAAGCTTCTCCACATCCTGTGTTTCAGGGTTCTGTAGCATGCGATGGCTTAAGATTTGAATTGTGTCTGTGCCTGCCCCTCAAAGCAGGCATGATGCCTGTGCTGGCCATGCTCTCCTCTTGTGCCAGGGCTAGGGAGCTGCATTTGGAAGTGCAGAGCTGGGACACAGGCTGAGTACCCAACATGGACACCACAAAGCCTTTTCCTTTTATGCAGATGAGCATAAATTACCAGTTGTTTTCCAGCAAGGAAACAGCAGTGGATGGGAAGGTGCATGAACAGGTGCATCCTTGCACTCCTCCCCTCTTGAGCAGCTCATTGGAATAGACAGCAGTTATTGCTGTGCATAATAATGCACATCTGTCAAAGGCTTTCCAGAGGCTGTGAAACACACCTCCAGGAGAGAGCCAGGCAGGAGCTGTGCTGCTCTCTGCCTTGCCACTCAAGCTGCTCCAAGCTTAATCCCTCGTGTTCTTGCTCTGCTTCAGACCTCTGCTTCCCACTGTGAGACATCTGATTCCTCTGCACAAAATGTAAGATCCTCCAGTGAGCATCAGTGTCCCTGATGTGATTCCACAGAAAGCTCCAACTGCCCCTGGAAAAACCCGAGTGCCTAAGGGATGGAACTCCTGCCAGGAAAGAATGAGATCCCCTGGGTCAGTTTGTCCCCATGGATAGAGCCTTTGCAAAGCCTAAGAAAGGAGATGAGGCTGCCAGGGTGTGGTTGGAGACAGAACTTGGCCATATCTGAAGGGTGTTGAGTGACTCCAGGATGAGATCAAGCATTGGCCTCTCCCCTTGCCTCTTAGCTCTGTATAAAGCAGCAGGCAGCATTCCTGCAGCAGAGGCTGGCTCCAGGGCCCTCTGAAACAGCTAAGAGTTTGTCTTTTGGAGGCTAGGTTTGGTTCCTAGACAAGCCCCACTAAACTGCTTCCTTAGATCTGCTTTTGTTCAGACAAATCTCAGACTTAATGCTCACTGCTCAGTTTGCACACTCCTTTTTTTTCTTTGCTTTTGCTTTGCTCCATCAAGAAGCAAAAAGGAGATGCAAACCAAAGAAAGCCCAAGGCTCAGCAGCTCCAGGAGCCTGTGTATGGTTGGTGATGCTTTGCAGGGGTCACAGGGATTAATGCAAAACACAATTAGAACAACATCAAGCTGGGGGCCCCCAGTTTGGAACTGAAGGATCCATTTGGGTATATCATATTGCAGTGTGTGATGTAAGAATGTGGGCTAGTGTAATCAAAATGTAACTGCAATCCTGACCAAAAACACCTGTCTGACCTCAGCTAACCCAGGGAGAAAACCTTAGACTGCTCTGCTTTTATTTCTGGGCAAGAATAGAACTTCTGTTCCTGGGCCCTGGAGATGGAGGGGTTTAGAGCTTGTGCACACTCTGTCCCCAAATCTATGCTCTTTAGCTCTGGGCTTGCTTTACTGAGCTATGTTCTTGGGAAGACTGCCTAAGTCAGGCAAAGGGGGCTTGAAGATCAAAATAGTTCATCCATGATTTGGGAACTCGTGGCTAGTGGCAATAGTTGTATCTCCTGGCCCAGGAGCAGAGGACTGGGAGACAGTTTTGGCACTTTTTGGGGAAGCACTTGGTTTGAAGGTAGAAATTAAGTGGCAAGTAATGATCAGAGCTCAAACCCCAGCTCTGAGCTGACATCCCCAGTGTTACCACTTTGCCCACTAAGACCCATGGATGTGCAGCTGGGGCTGAGCTGCTCATAAATCAGCAAAGCTGGCTGAGTCCAGCAGAGCTATGGCCTGGGTTCCAGCCCTGGGCATGTTACCCTCCCAAACAGAATCCCCACTGAAGTGTTGGAGCTGTGGCAAGGTACAGGTGGAGTTTGGCAAATAGTGGTCAGGGATGGAAAAGCACAAAGGGCTTTCTGTCCAACAAGTGGGAGACTTGGGCTATGTGCTTTAAAGATTTGGGTGGAAGGGCTCAGAGCTGAAAGGCCAGCCAGTGTTCTGCTCGTGTCTTGTTCTGTGCAACAGTTTATCTTAGACAAGAGTGTATTGAGTTCTCCACAGGCTTGTCAAGGCAAATACTTGTCAGTGGCCTAAATACTTTAGTGAATATTAGGGAATAATCTCCCAGGAGGGATAAGAGCTCCAGTTGCAGCTGACCCCTCCCACCCCTTTCCTCAGCCCACAGAACCTGCAGGGATTAGCTCCATTTTCAAACAGATGCCCCTGTAATTAGGGAGGAAGAAACATGAGTGCCTGCTTGGAAAAGACACCTTTGGGGAACATCTCCATGGACTCCCAGCTCCATCACACCAGTGCAGTCTGACAAACCAGCTTCAGGTCTCCACTGGCTGCTGCTCCTTCCTGCTGGCAGGTTCTATCACTGAAGATGCCTCACAGTCCCTCAGCCTAGAGAGGTTCAGGCATGGGAGGGCCTGTGGAAGAATTTACAGCAGCCAAAAAGCCCAGTACTGAAATGTCTTTAATCTGATCAGACTTGTTCTTAACCCTGAGACATAAATACCCAGCACATTACACCTCTGATTTACTGTTATGCACATATCAGAGCAACAGTGCTCCTGGTGAATTATGCATTCTCTTAACAGAACATTAAACCTTATGGGGAGATGGAGTGGCCCAACACATAACTATTATCCTGACAGAGGGGGGGGTGAGAGCAAGAGTAATGCTCCCAAGCTCCAGAAATCCCCAGTTTTGGTTGGGTTGCTTGAATGAGCATTATAAATAGCACTTTGTTCCTTCTGGTTAATAAATAGTGTTTAGATTGCTCACCAGAAACCTGCTAGATGGATGGCTCCTCGAGAGAGAGAGAGGAGGGGTTGTTGTCTGGCAGAAGAGTAACAACATCCTGAAGTCCTCAAAGTTGCCCTGAAAGTGCTGGGAGCATGCAGCACTTGTGCCTGGGCTCCTGAGAACAAAGCATGCCTCTTACTAACCTGCTCATCCATTTGTTAGTGGCTCTTCCTATCAAGGCCTGAGCAAAAGTTACTGGAGTACTGCAGGAAATCAGGTTTGATTTTGTAATCTAGTCAGAGGAGTACTTTGGAGTGCCATGGCTGGGATCAATAAGGAAGTGGTAACTACATTTGCTGTCATATGATGATATTGATGTAAAAACATAATGGTCAAAATTAGAAAATCAATCCCATAATTTAATCAGGAATGTTTATTGATACTATTAAAGCTGAATTCAATAGCTCCTGCTATGCAGTTAATTTCTTACCTGTCAGAAAAACATGGGGAAATGTTCCTTCTTGTGGATGCTTGGGTTTCATTCAGAGTAAAGAGCAGCAGGGGACAGTTGTCAGGTGGGGAGATGCCTGGAACTCTTCTAAGCAGCTGAGAGAAAAATGTTGTGTTTGCTGTCTGCATTCACACAGGTGTATGGGGTAGCTGTGGCAGCAGTGTCACAGCAGCATCCTCTCCCTGCTGAAGGCAGTGGGAGCTTCAGTGGCACACTCAGCAGAGCCAGGACTGGCTCTTGGATAAGAGTTTTAACTCCTGCTCTGCAACTGCACAAAGATCTCAAGTGGTGGGGGCAGGCTCTGTTGTCTTCTTGTAGGGCATGGGCTCAGAGCTCACAGGGGAGAGTAGCCTGTGCAGCTGGAAGAAAGGAGAAGGCAGAGTGGAGATGGTGGGAAAGGCTTTGTTCTTATTCACAGGAGCATGCAGGCTAGAGGGATCTCAGGGGCTAGGAAAGACACAAGCCCACTGTAGAGATGATGGGAGCACTCCCTGAGAGGAGAAAGAGAGCTGTCTGAAAACATGGAATAACTAAAAATGGAGTTGGTGTGACTGGGATTGACTGATGGAGAGAAGACTTCAGTGCCTAAGAGCTGCAGAAAGGCTAGTGCAGGCTGCCTAATTGTCTGCAGACTGCATGCCTCTCAGGGAGCAACACTGAATAGAGACTTCATTGCTGAACCAAAAGTGAGCTGAGCCCTGCCTGCATGGGCTTTTTGAATGTATTTTTTCCATATGGTGCTGCTGGTATTTCAGTCCTTCATTTTCAAAGAGGCCATCTGGTGAGACACATTCTGTTATCAGAGTACTTTCTCACTCGAAATAAATGACTTTCCTTTGTACTCCATGGAGTAGGTAAGCCATAAGAGCTCTTTAGGTCCTAGCTCTCTCTTTAGGTGTGTGAGAAACTGTTTGTAGGAGGTGAGGTTTATGAGGCTTGCCAGGGCTCTGGGCAAGCTGCTCTAGTTGGGGATGTCCCTGCCCACTGCAGGGGGGTTGCACTAGATGAGCTCCAGAGCTCCCTTCCAACCCAAACCAGTCTAGGATTCTATCTATGATTCTAAGATGTAGTTGTAGCTACTCCTAAGTCCAGGCTTAGCCCTTAGCTCTGCTGGAAGCTTTCTGCAGTGCCTGGGCTGCAGAGGGGAGCTCCAACTGCCTATGGATCAGCTAGGGACCTTGCCACAGATACTCTGCATAGTGGTTGTGAAATAAAGCAGCAGCTTAGCACACGTGGAAGTCTTTTTTTCCCTTGTGCAAAGTACCAGACAGCATTTGGGAAGCCAACAATGAAATTCTCTGCTGTCATCTTTCCTTTCATTACATTTATCAGTCCAGGCTGAAATGATCTTTTTCTCCTTGCTACCCTAGGCAGTGATAGGAGCAAGCCTCAGAAACCAACCTGTTCCAAGGTTTGTGGAGTAAGGTGTTTTTACTGTCACAGGCAAAAAGACAAATGAGGCATTTTTCAAAGTGGAAGCAAATTTAAGTCACTAAATCACACACATGGAGCAAGAGTTCCTTTCTCAGCCATTCCCAGAAATACCTCAGTGTCCTTGGAATGTGACCTTAAAATCCGAGATCATGACAACTTTGTTTTTCTGTGTAGAATTACAAGGAGGATTTCTATTCAGCTTGGGGAGTGAGACCATTTCTGGAGGATGGAGGCTTGTTCCCCTTGATCCTGAAGGAGTGGAGAAGAACAGACCCAGCTCTGGCTTGGAGCTGCTTACAGGACAACCAACTGACCCTAGCTTTTGGAGGCATGCACAGCCAAAGATGCTGTAAGCTGGCAATAAATGGACTACAAAGTTGAGGAGATTTTGATACCTATTAAAATAGGATTGTCTGCCTCACTGTTTAAGGCTTTTAGATGAGATTTAGCTGGGGGAGTACAGCCAATTAGTTGGAGATTAGCCTATGGACTAAAGGAGGCTAATGTCATCTCCTCAGAAGATGTTGCTTTTCTGGGTGGTAATTGCTTGTCTGTGCTTCCATCAGCATGAAGAGTGATGATAGTGTGGAAATCACCATGGATTCAGGGAGGAGGATTGTTAGCCACAGTGCTCTGTTGGGTTAGACTGCCTTGGAGACTTGGGAATGACAAGGTTTGGGTTCCTAAGGCAAGGAGCTGAGCCTTTGGCAGCTGATTTGGAGTCTTTGGCTATATAATACATTTATATAGAATATATTTAGTGTGGCTCAACTGAGCTTTATAAAATCATAACTCCTGTACTGGAATCTACTCTTTCCCAACCTTAATGACTCTGTGGTGGCCAAGCTGAGAATAATTCAGGAGTGGAGCTGAGATAAATTTCTGGGTAACTTATATGGCTCATCTCTTCCTAAAAGTAAAAAAGAGGCAAGATGACAATTTGTCAGGAAAGTCTTGCAACTTTTTTGGAAGAGCTGGGGAAAAAATGGCCAGGATGTTTTGCTAGGGTGTTCAGTTTCTGGAGCTGTAAGATAAGAAGGTGTAGCACAAGCAATGTTAGTGCAAGATTAGTCTGGCAGCTTGGATCAAAAATAAGAATAATAAAAAGGAGATCTAATTGGCTTCCATTTGGGGTTGATTTCTGGGTTTCTGGGGAGAACAAATGAAGCACTTAGGAATTCATTGTCTTTAACCTAATACAGGCTCTGTCTGAAGTTGGTGGGAGAGAGATTATCACTTCCATTCATCTGTATTGTTCTTGACAGTTATTTTAGGAAGGGCTGAATCATAGGCTGCAGTTAACCCTCTCTTCTGGCTCTGGGCAGCTTGGATGAGCAGCGTAGACTTAGAGCTAAGTTTTGGAGGGTTAATGTGGATGCAGTGTGTCCTCCTTCCTCACTAAGTCCCTCTCTGATCCAACACCTATGCTTTTACTAATTCAAGGTAAAAAAAGCCAACCCTTCCCTTTCTTAAATGTTCCTATTAATTAGGCACAAAAAATGACTTTTTGGATCAGTTCACTAGCACTTCAAGGCTGTTTAACCACCTTTAAGTGACTTAAGGAGTATTCACTGAGAGAGGGCAAGTGGGGAGAGGGAAACAGAAGTAGCACTTTTGGAAGTACAAAAGAACAGGATGGAAATAGTTTCTTCTCCTTTAGTTCTAAATTTTGCTTTTGTTCACTCCTTGAAGTTGAAAATCTCCTCGAACCATCCTGTCAGCACCTGCCTGGTGAGCAGAGGCCTGAAAGGAAGCCATCAGGAGTTGGTGCTGCTTGTGATTTGAAGCACATACATCATTGAATCCACACACACCAGTAGGGCTTCTCTTCACAGTCTCTCTGTGAAAGGGCTTTTCCCTCTTCAAGGGCAGGGATGGGAGTAACCCAGCAGGAAGAAGCCATATGCAGGTGCCCTAAATTCCAGCTGTGTCCCCTTTACCTGGTGATGCTCTGGTGGAGTACCTGCAGGACATCAGGGCAGTGAAGAGCTGTAGTGTACAAACCAAGTCACTGACTGATGGAGGGGAGAAAGCTTAGGTCCTGCTTTCCCTCCTTGTGTTTCCTGTGTCTGAATAGTGCCCAAGCTGAACCTCTCAGATGGTGGGTTACACCTGTAACTTGTAGTTCATCCCATCTGGACATAAAAAACAGATGGTGCTTTTTTGCCCCTACAAGCTTTTTGATTCACAAGATGGTCTTAACTTCTTTTTGCTTGTGACTACTTGACTCCTCTAGGTCCAAAATCAGAGCCTTATTTGAGTTAGTGCCAAGGGTGTCAAACTTGGTGATCCTTTGCTCTCATGAAGGAAAGACTTCCTTTCTCCTTCGTGTCTCCAGACACACACTTGGTACTGAGAGATCTGGCAAGGGTTATAATTTGTTCTCCAAGGCTGTGCCTGTCTGTGGGGGAACCTCTGCCTCTGTGATCCTTCACAAGACAGAGAAAAGAGTGCTCTGGTGTTCTGGGTTTGTGCTCTTTTCTCAGCTCCTCTGGACTGGCAAGAAGGGAGCACACACTTCCATTCCCCCTGGCCCTTGGACAGCATGGCTAAGCTGGCCAACAGATGCCTGCTTTAGGTCCCAGCAAGGTGAACATAGGACAGGGAGGCAAGCAGTGCTCTCAGGGACTTGTTTTTCACACAGGTTGGGTCACACTCTGTCAAACAGCCACAAAAACACAAGTGCTTTTACTCTTTTGGAAAGTCACATTGCCAGCAAGTAGCTTCTGAATCTGATCTCCTCTGCTGAATTCTGGGAAGAGATCCTCAGTTGGCATCCAGTTGCCTCTCCCAAGCAGCTGATGCAGCCAGGGATGGAAGCTCTGTAGGCCATACCTCAGCAGAAATCCTGCAGGAGGGCTAGGAAATGGATACCATCAGGCCAGCTTGGGAGGACTGGAAATAATTTAGCCATACCTCTTGATTTAATCTCTCTGTTCAAATTCATCTCTCATCTAATCAATCTGAACAAGAGGACTCAAATTCTGGAAATAGTGTGTTTATTAGTTTCTTTTAACAAAATAAATAAGTAAAAGAAGTTCTGGAGAGCTGTGTTTGAACAAGTTGTTGAGTTAGCAATTCTTTCTTGCTCTCCAGCCCAGCTCTGCCACACATACTCTAACTTTCATCTCCAGCCAGAAAACTTCAAAGTCCTCCTGAGGTCAGGGGCAGTGTGGCAACATGGATTAAATCAAGAGCTCCCAGATCAGTGTGTGCATTCCTGGATGTGGCCATGGACTGCAAGGTCCAATGGCACTGTAGAAATGCTGCTAAGCTAGCCACTTGCAGAGAGTAAGGATGGGAGGCTGCAGAGCTGAGAGCCTTGGGCTTTGGGGCTTGCTTTAGCTGTTGTTGAGGAGCAGAAGGCATGTGCATGACTTCAGCATATTGCTGTGCTGCTTGCTTTGTTCCAGCTGCTCACTGCTGAGATGGACTGAATGGTGCTGGCTAGCCCACCTCTCCAAGCAGCTCAGGAGAAGAGTCCTTCTCCAAAGGGAGCTTTAGGGGACCTCCCCATGAAAGCCTGGTTGGGAAGGGGAAGCCCAGGAGTGTGTGCAGGGGAAGTGGAGTGCTGAGTATCTGCTGTGTGTCTGCAGCTGCACCCTCCAGTCCCATAACCCTGCAGAGAGGAGAGGGAAGAGTCCCCAGGCTCCTGGCACTTTGCATGCTTTCTGTTCCCAGCCTTCCCACAGGGTGCTCTATCCATACACTAGCAATACTGAGGATTTGCTTGGAAAAGCTCCCTGTAAATCCTACTTCCAAACTCCCATAGAAACCTTGATCCTCAGAGTAAGCTTAGTTACCTCCAGAGAGAAGAGTGAAATGAATTGATGGGACAGGTAACTCAGCTGGGATGCTGAACCCTCCTTCCAAATGAATCCCTCTCTTGGCTTCAGGCACAACTCTGCTCTTTCTGCACCTTTTGGCCTCTCCTAGTTTGCTCTTGATGGCACTCTGTCAGAATTAGAAGAGGAGAACACAGTTGAAGGGAACTGGAACAGTGTTTCTGAACTCCAGCTCAAGCATGGTTTGGATTTTCTGCTCAGGTATTTTCTACTCTTGCCAAACAAATGACCTCACTGCTGAACCAAATGGCTATCCTGCTTCATCAGCATTACTCTGTACAGGAAAAAAAGGAATTAATCAGATTTCCTGCCCTTCCATTAGCTGTTTTTTTCCCCTTTCATTTAATATTTCAGCTGCCTCCAGAATGATTTTTCTAATACCAAAAGGGCTTAGTCAATTTTCAGGACTAACTGCTTGCAAAATGTCAGTTTAATAAAGGAGGTTTATTGCTGGGACTTGGCTCAAAGAGAAAAGCTGAGGCAATGTAAAAATGCATTTTGATGAACTTTAAAAAGGAGGAGGGGGAAGAGTGCTGATTGTTTCTGAGTGCCCTTCAGCTCTGTGCAAACTGAGTCAACTGAGGTGACTCAGCAGCTTTGGGGCAAGGAATCAGCAGGAGCTTGGGCACAGCTGCAGTGACAGGGACCAAGCAGGCAGCCCTTGGAAGGGCTTTGCTCTCCAGGCAGCCAGGAGCACCCTGGTCACCAGAGGCAGCTCTGCTTGGGCCCTTGACAGGAGGATGCAGCTCTGCTCCCAGACCCATCTGGCCTCTGTTGGCCACCAGTGCCCTGGAGGAGTGTGCTGATGCCAAGCCAAAGGGCAAGGCAGCTCCTTCTCAGAGCTTTCTCCCTCTTTGCTTTTGCCCCTTGCAGCCAGCCTGCTTTGTAGCAGGTGAAGGCTCAGCTGCCCCAAAAAGGCTTCTTGCAGGCTGCTGAATGCAGGAGAGGAGGACTCAGGTTTGCAGGCAGGCTGGTTTGGTGTGAGATCCCTCCTCACCTGCCATTCATCAGAAATAGTCCCCAGCTGCTGCCAGGCTAAGGTTACAGTGCCAATGGGAGGTCTTCAGCAGCACAGGGAGAAAAATGTCCTGGCCAAGATGGTCCAGAAATGGAGCACAGTGAAACTGGAGACTTCCCTTGATAGTGAGCATATTATCTCAGCATCTGATTACAAATTACTGAGAGCCCTTCTAGCTGCTTTGCTTTGCTCTAATGTCTTAAGGGGATTTAACTAATTAGGCACCAAGTCTTATGCTGAGGATTTATCCAGTCATGTTTTTTCACTTAAGGTATGGCAAGTCATCTGGTTTTTTTCCCCTGTTCTGGTGGTCATTTGTGGCTGAGGCAGACTGATCATCTTGTGTCCCCTGCAACAAAACTTCATCCTCTTGCCTTTGAGCTGGTGCTGAGGGCCAGGCTTGGGCTTCTGAGGACCTTCCCATCCATTGACCTGCTGCAATATTGCTGTCACCCAGAGGTTTGGTGAATTTAGTGCAGAAAACCAGGCTGCAGAGGTGTGCCAAGGCCTGACTGCTCTTGGCTTTGACTGAACACATGGCATGATCTCTCCAACAAGCAGAACCATCTGGCACCAAGCACCTGTGACTTACTGTGCTAGTAAAAGGTGCAGAGGACGAATCAATATCTTGTTTTGTTTCAGAGAAGAAGATCTCTCAGCATTTTGCAGCCTAACATATATTTTAGTGGTTTCATTGCACCACTAAAGGTCAAGTACCAGAGCTTCCTCTGCTGCTTTAGAGCACATCCAGGGCCTCTAATTCTTGAAGGCTTTTTAAGGGCACAATCCTGTTACAGTGAAACAAATGGAGGTGGCTTTGGAGGCCCAAAAATGAAATGTCAAAGAAAAGAATAATTAGTGGTTTTGGAGCTTTTCTTCAGCTTGTTCTCATTTTCACCTGGAGCAGGGAGCAGTGCTTGATTGTAAGCTGATGGCTGAGCCCACACCAGAGCTTGTAGGGCCAGGGATAAGATCTGAATAGCAGCAGGTTGTCTTTATCTGGGCTGTTTCTTGGTGATCAATCCTGCAGTGCTTTTAAGGAACTTCAGATCTTGCATAATTCCTTAGCACCATTCCCAGACTCCATTTCTGTTCCCTTCTGCAAGCTGCATTTTATCTCTGCTTTGTAATATTTGCATTTTCCACCTATTTATCTGTTACTAGGAATTTACCTGGTGAACTATTTGGCAGCACACTCTTCCCATACAGGTAATTCCAGACAGAGTTATCAAAATCAGATAAAACCTACACTTGTTTACTTATTTTTAACACTTGTATACTAACCACTTCTGCATTTTATTGACATTTTGGGTTCTGCCTGCTTTCCTGCTTTATTTGCTGTGAGGAAGGCTTTATGCTCCCTGATTTATTTGGTGTAGAGCACCATTATACATCCACAAGGCCCAATAATAAATCAATCAATAATAATCATCATAAACAAAGCCAAGTTAACATTTCACTTCATCATTTCCTAAGCATCCCAACACAGAGTTGAGTGGCAGCCATGAAATAAAGCACTACACAAACACCCCATCCCACTCCTCTTGTTCCTTACTGCATGCAATTAACTCCTGGCTTCAGGGTGGCCTCAGAAGGGTTTATGACACAGCTTTTGTTGTCCTGGCTTTTATTTTTAAGCTGTATCTTGTAAATCAATTTCTATGATAATGCTGGTAACAGAGTGGTTTGTTCCATAAGGTTGATGCCATGGGGAGATCAGGCAGCAGGCCCTGTGTCTCTCAGGAATTGCTCTCCCTGCTTGATGATGCATCTAAGGAAACTGTGTTTTGGTGCAGCTGAGAGGCCTGTAATTCTGAAAGTGATCCCTGAACTTTATTTAATGCTGCAAAACACTGCAGCAAAAGGAGCTGAACTTTAATGTCTGCAAGGGGGAAAGTAATAACTTTCCCCATCTCTTCTGTAAGTGACTTGGGCTCCGTGATGAATGCAGAACCTTCACTCACAGGTTTCCCTGGTATTATACACTTGTAGCAAATAAGGTTAGAACCTTTAAAATATAGCATTTAGTAATGTACTGGAAATAGCTTCCTCTCCATTCCTTAAAGGTCACTGCATTTGCTTTGCAGTCGTAATTTTAGTTCAGGCCTCTACAGAACAGAGCTGAGAACAGGCTGGGCAATGTTCTCCCAATTGCCCCAAGACTGCAAAGAAAATGGCATGAGACATTCCTGGAGAGTGAGCCAGGCTGTGCTTGTATGGAAGCATCCAGAGAGATCTTCAGCTCAGGGAGGAGGCTCCCAGGCTAAATAATCACCCATAGGCACAAAGCACCCAGAAATCATCATGGCTAGGCTTTGCAAACGAAGATCCGGGCACTTTAATATCCCTCTTTCCCTCAAATCTTCCTGAGCATGGCCTCACTCCCTTCCACCACCCAGAGAGACATGCTAATGGTTGCTAAGAATTGAAGTTTGCTTGTTCAAGACAGGTGTGGAGTACTTGGGGAGAGTTAGCAGCTGGATAGCAGGAGCATCTACAGGCTGTGGGCTGCAGGAAGTGGTGTTTGCCCTGCAGTACCACAGTGAGGATGGGCTTGTGCAGGAGGGGCTTTCAGTGCTGCTTTCTGCCTGGGGAGAAGTCCCACTGGCCAAAATGCAATGCATATTGAGGCTCCAGACTGCAGTAGGTGAATATGATGATCCTCAGTCGATTAGGAGCCGTGGGAGGTGGCTGGAAAGGGCTGGGATGCCAGAGGTCATTGTGGAGCAGCTATTCCTCCAAGCAGATGCTGTGCCCTGCAGCTCAGTGCCTCTGCTCTCAGCCTGGGCCATGGTTGGCAGCTGAGAAGAGGATGTCATTTTTTTGCTGAAATAGGTCCTGAGGCATGATATTTTTTACACATGAACTTCTATTTGAAGGCTCACCCTAGGCTTATGAAACAAATGTGTTTTTTAAAGCACATAAATCAAGTTGGATGCCAGCTGGATTTTCCCAGGAGAATATTCATATGCAGTGACTGAAAGGATTTGTTCTGTTTACATTGATGAGATTTGGCAACAGTTAGTGGAAGTAGAGAAGTCAGCTGTCTCCCTTTAGAGCAGGTAAAGATACCTCTTTGGCTGATCAGGATTCACCAACATCTTCCCAGGTGCTTTATTCCTGTTAGCATCACTCCTGCTCTCTTTGCAAACTCAGGAGAACGATGCCCACTTTCGTTTCTGGAAATGAAGGGGGGAATTGTTTTTGTCAGCTGCCAGCTAATAACTTTCTAAACAGTATGTTTGGGGTTTTCACTGGACCCTTTGGAAGCTGTTTGGTCTGGTTTGCATTAAGCATAGGCTCAGAGCTGTGCTTTCTGCAGTGACTGCTGACAATCCCTGATAGCTTAGGTGTCCAGCAGACTCCTAAGAGCAAAGAGCACGGGTAACCAACCCAAACAAGGTGAAGCAGCTAAGGACAGTGAGTCTAGATCTGAGCAGCCTGGTGACTATGTGGAATTGCAATTATCTGCCAGGCTCCTGGGACCTTGCTCAGGGAATCATTACTACAAAACTAAGAAGGTTGTTGTCAGGTGCAGAACGTATTGATTTTGCTGTTCTCTGGCATCCTGCAAAGCAACTGACCATGTCATTGAAGTGTTCCTTAACCAAACCCATCAATAAACATAAAACTCCCACAAAAAAGTAAAAATCACCTCATAAATAATGATAGAGGAGTGAATTATTGCCTAGGAGCAGGTGTAATTGATGTCATTATAAATAAACCACAAAATATATCCTGTCCCAAGCTTACAAATGGATCGAGGCATCCATCCACCTGGTTAAAAAATGAGAGTTTATCTTGCCAGGAGGGGACAGCTTTCCTAGCTGCCTGATTGGGAGAGGGGTGTGCAGAGAAGAGATTACCTTCTAAGTGTTGTTTATTTGCTTGCTCTTCCCCTTTGTTTTGGTGGGAATTGCAGGCTCCTGAGGAGCAGAGGGCCAGACCCCCCTGGTTACAGGCAAGCTGCAGGGAGGACAAGAGCTCCTCAGAGGGGTTCCCCTCAGCCCTGACCTGCCGCGCTCCAGCTATTGTAATCCCTGACCTCTGAAGAGCAGCTGTCAGGAACAACAGGCTTTCTTCTTCCTTTTTCTCTCTGACCCAAGGACTGCAGGGACAAGCAAACTCATTCTGAGTGTGTGATGTGAGGTAATCAGTAATGGCAAAGCTCTGGCAGCCTCTGCTCTCCACTGTTGCCTACTCACCCAGAACCGCAATTAACACCAGCGAGATACGCACGCAGGAGGAAATGAGAACCTGGCCTCTCTGCTGACTGATCTCCCAGCATAGCTCTTAATCAGGCCTCCCTTCTTCTCCAAAGAGTGGCACAGAGACAAACCTACAGGCTAGGTCACAGGGGTGAAGATGAAAGCTTTAGATTTGCCCTGACTAGTGAGTGGAAGGGACAGATGAATCCGTTTGGTAACGGTGCTCTCTCACTGGCTGGGGCTGCATACAGAGAGGAGCAAAACAGCTGAATCCTTGCTTTGTGTGAGCTCATTTGAATAAGCACAAATCTGGGGCTGACCCAAGCCCAGAGAAGTCAGATGAAGGCTGTCACTGGGACGTGGGAGAGAGCTCACATGTTCCTTTGAAGCAGAACTTCCCAAGTGGATGGCAGAGTCTCTCCATCCCCCTTCCCTGCATGGATCCCTACAGCAGGGTGCCCCTAGCCTGGCATGGCAGAGTCTCTCCATGCCCCTTCCCTGCATGGATCCCTACAGCGGGGTGCCCCTACCCTGGCATGGCAGTCTCTCCATGCCCCTTCCCTGCATGGATCCTTACAGCAGGGTGCCCCTGGGTTGGCTAGAGAAGCCAACAGAGAGCTGACTATCTGCATGGATCCCTACAGCAGGG